>OOFC01047835.1:31144-46534 GCA_900323345.1 Pseudochromis fuscus
CCCCCCCCCCCCCCCCAAACACCTTCAAAAACAAAACAATCAAACAGCTGGGGTTGTGCACTTATTGTTGACTTTTCAGACCGATCACTGACTTGCACTCCGCTTGTTGTTCCAGGGTGGAGAGAAGCTGCAGGATGCCTACTACATTTTCCAAGAGATGTCTGACAAGTACTCATCTACACTGCTACTTCTCAATGGGCAGGCGGCCTGCTACATGGCTCAGAACAAGTGGGAAGAGGCTGAGGGAGTGCTACAGGAGGCACTTGATAAGGTTAGAGCACAAAAGCTTCTTGTTTGTTTTTGTCTACACAAAAACACATTAATTGGCATACTGAACACACTGTGTTGTACATGCATACAAAGTTTATTAATTTGAAGCCTTTAATGCCTTGTTCTGAGGCTCTTTTTACATCTGTAACCTTCATAACAAATCCTTAATGATTGGCGGCTTAACAGAGGAGCTGTGTAACAGGAATTCAGGGTTAAACCTCATTAATAATTAGGATGTTGACCTTTTGAAGACTAAACAACAATTAAAAACAGAGTTAATATAATAAGCATTGAGTTAATATGGAGTTGTCTAGTATTCCTATTAAAGATGTTATATAAATGTGATAATTACTTCTTATTTCATTGCCATATATTTTTTACATGACGAATAAGCATTGATGAGTTTAGCAAAACCATATCTATAAATTCCCCATATAGTAGATATTCGATTCAAAAAGAGGAATATTTGGACTTAAATCTGCATTTGAGTCTCATCCACATTGAGCAGTGTCATCAGGTTCAAAGGTTAGACCCGCCTACTGACTCCTCCCTTCATATCCAAATACGGTCACTTCTGGTTCCAAACAACCAACATGGTGATGTTCAAATGCCAAATTCCTGTTTTCCACAAACCAACGGATGACATCTTGTCAACTTCGTCCATTCTATATTTAATATATGAGCAAAACATTCAGATCTTCCTTACTGTGAAATTGTGATTTCAAAAAAATAAAATAAAAATTCTGCTCTCTGTGCAGCTTTGCATATTTGATGATGATTTAGGTATGTTAGTTGTGGTGTGTCAGAGGAATCTGTACAGCCTGCAGTTAGGTCAGCCCATCAGTTAATCAGTTGTGTTTCTATTGTTATGTTAATTGCCTCCAAAAAGCCTGTTTTATTTAGTGTGTATGTGATGCACTGGAAGCAACTTAGTGTACCTGAAAAATAGGAAATCATCTGTTTTTGACTTACAAATGGGAATGTGGAAAAAAAAAAACTTGCAACAATGTATCATCTGTGAGGCCTTCAGCTAAAGTTTCATGCAACTATGTAACTATGCCTTCAATTTACCAGCAGGTGGCAGCACATACTGTTTTGTAGTTCATGGTTATTTCACTTCATCTACAGAACTAGGTTTGACCTGTATGCACCATTAATTATACAGATAATTATTATATTGGTGGTGTTTATTGTGTTTCATATATTTTCATTTTTTACACTGTTAAATGTGTGGTTGTAAAAATTAGAGCTCTCTCTCCACAAATTATCATCTTCATTGACCATGACATAGTCATCGTGTTACTTCAGGTAAACTCCAGGTTCATGGTGCATTTTTGTGAGTTTCATTCTCCAGTGTTACCTGGTTACATTTTTTAAAAAGCCACATTAATCTATTGGTGTCCTCTTGCATTAAACAGACCAAATTTAACAAAAGTGTACATTCTGCCTGGCCAGACCAGAAAAATGATTTTAGGGTGAGAAATGAACTCAAAGTGCAGTCAAAATGTTTCCCACATACATGTAGCAGTAACCACAGCTACGTGCAACACCTCATTTTCTGGTGTGGTGACAGGGGAAACTGAGGTCTTTTAATTTTAGTGTTGTTCTCAGGAAGAGGCATGAAGCATATCAACCAGAAGATATTATTAACTTTCTGTCTAGTTTCAGAATCAAAATCAGAAAACTTTTTTGGTCCTTGTGGGCAACTGTGTCTGTTGCCGTTCATCGTACTGCAGAAAATAGAATTAAGTAGGTAAACCATATAGAATCAATCATAGAAATACAAATAAGTGTTATTATTTAATGAGAAATAATCCAATGTGAATATAAATATGCATAAAGCACTCAATGGTTATGTTAAATTATATTACTGCAAATTGTGCAGTGTAGCTATTGTACAAACTGAAGTTATTACGGTATCTGGTTGTTTTATGCTGGGTGCATAAGGAGTCCAGTTAGCTGTGTGGCAGTGAGCCTCTGACTTTCTGACCATCTGTGTCTTTCTCCTTCATCACTATCAGGACAGCAGCCACCCTGAGACGCTGATCAACCTCATTGTGCTGACCCAGCATCTGGGCAAAGCTCCCGAGGTGAGACTTTGGACCTGAAGTCCACTCTTTTAACAACCATCACTTTCCAATTGACAAACTGATCCTGTGTCAAAGAGGACTGGGGATATCTTCATTCAGTAACTTAAAAATGCCACATACACGTCGAAGCATTGTAATGTGTGTTTGTTGAAACTACAAATAGATGTTCTCGCAAGGAATATCTCCTATCACTTCAACATATCTGCTGGTTTAGTGGTGTGTATGTGTGAGTTATACAATCTGAAACTCAGAGTTCATGAGATAAAGACTTGATTATCATCTTTACTTTTGATGGGTTTGATAGCGATGCAATAGAACGTTGACCTTTAACTCGAAGTCATCACTGAAAAGGTTCTGCCTGTGATAACCACTGATTAGCACCTCTTTCTCAAGGTGAACTAGATTGATGTGGACATTTCTTTTGCAAACTAGGTAGTAAAAGAGTCCTCGATGAAAGACCCTTTTTGACAAAGTCAGATATTGTTGTCTGCTGTTTCTGTGCTGTGCCAATGAAACTGCATTCGTGTTCCTGTCGCTCACATCGTTCCTCAAATTGGGTTTTAAAATTTCATGAGGACAGAGCTATTTAAACACACTTTGGATCAACAATATTTAAAGCACCTGCATTCCTGGAAGCTAATTCTGGAAGTAGAACACTTTTTCTGTATAACATTAAATAATTATGGCTAATGACTAATTCAGCAACAACTTAAGTATTTGAAAGAATACCTCACCTGCTGTTAATTAAGACTTTGACACAGGAGGGCTTAGTGGTGATTTGATCATTATTGGTATGTTTAGATTTGGGTTTAAAATGTGTCCCGGGTGATCGGATCTCAAGTGGACAGCTGAGATGCGTCTCCCAACAGGCCCACTTATGTT
Organism: Pseudochromis fuscus; assembly: GCA_900323345.1. Taxonomy (NCBI): domain Eukaryota; kingdom Metazoa; phylum Chordata; class Actinopteri; family Pseudochromidae; genus Pseudochromis; species Pseudochromis fuscus. The sequence goes on from OOFC01047835.1 coordinate 34,387, forward strand.
CAGATGTCACTCCAGCAACATTAAGGTCTGTGCACGTTTTTCACGTAACTCACCAGAAGTGTGCCAGATTTTGTAAACAGTTACCAAAGTTAGCTAAAAGAGAGGAGAGGGTGAAATGATTCCAGTAAAACTGTACACTACAGAAGACATGTGGTCAGACCGCCTCCACATGGGGTTTGAGTGATTGAATCTCAGTACGTTTTAGTGGTTGTTTACACTTGTATTTAGCGCCTGTCCACTTGTGATCTGATCACCCGAGACACATCTTAAAACAAAGTGTAAACACCCTCATTTAGTTTACAGTGGCTGGTAACACCATCAGGTTTTCAGTCGATTGTTGCTAAATTCTGCTCAGCGTGTTACGTTGTGTTCTTGCAACTGAGCTTCACCCACTTCAAACTAGTGAGAAGAGCACCGGCAACAATCCAAACACAGAAATCTCTCCTGTGAAAAACAAACAATTCCTTCACAAAACTGGTGTCAGTGCCCTGAACAACACGTGTATTGTTGACAAACTGTTATAACCTTTACTCTGAGAACCTGTTTTTAATGAGCTTCAAATTGTTTGTTTTGGCTGTTTTGTACTGTTGTCCCTTTTCTGACTTTTGCATAATCTGTTTACATCTGTCCTCAGGTAACCAATCGGTACCTCTCCCAGCTGAAAGACGCACACAGGGCCCACCCATTCCTCAAAGACTATTTAGCCAAGGTAACTTCCTCCTTACTCATTGTGAGGAAAACTCTGTTGTGTCCAGGTTTTCAACTCAAACTCACAGTTGTTGACAAGGGTTCTTCATGTGTTACAGTTTAATTGGTTTGGCTGGAGGTGTCCTCTGGGACAAAGCCAGTGGGAGCATTAAAGTTTGAATCTTTAGCCTTTGGCACACATTGTGTTGTAATTACACAAGAGTGCAGATGTACATAAACATGCAAAAACTGGGTTAGACTGTTACTAAACAAACCATGCAATGCACAGCTGCTCTTATGGTCAGATTTTTTTTTTCCCTTGGTGTTAACCGTTTCCTCTGCTCTTTGTTTTCCCACAGGAGAATGAGTTTGACCGACTAGCGATGCAGTACGCTCCCACCGCCACAGCATAAACACCTGCTTTTACTGAGACACCATAACAACGGACTTTAGTTTATTACCATGAAGACAAAGCTCTCTTTCTTTCCCTCTCTCACTTACGTATTTGTTTTGATACTTTGAAGCTCTGGCTGTAATATTTAAACCACAGAAGTGATCATTTCCCTTTGGGCCAAGCGGACAGATAAAACATGTCTGCCTGTAGAGTATCCAGTCTTTCTAGATTTGCATTTCTACCCATAGTCTGTGTAATGCAAGCATTCCTTTGAAATGATAATAAATGTTTAATACTTATGCTGTGTTTGAAGTGTGGATTTGTGCACACAGAACAGAAGTGCATACATTTACCAAAATAAATTCAATCATCACTGTGTTTTTTTGCTCACTGAAGTCCTGTGTGTAATCTTGTACAAGACGTCTGCCTGCACTGTCTCTTTAAGTCATCCTCTAATCCTCGGTGGTTCAAGCAGAAGGTTCAAAAAGAAGATAGCGGTCCTAATTACGTCCCCGCCTCCTCTCCTTCCCCCCACCCCCGCTTTACGCATAAACGTATCCGAGCTGTCCCCCTTTGAACGCACCAGTTGATCCCCGCTGTGCGCAGAGCGCGTCTTGTCAAAACGCACCATTGGACACGTTGACCAGGCGGAGGAGGAGAAGAAGAAGAAGCAGCCTCTTCCCAGGATAATATCCTCCTTTATTCTCCCTTTTCGCTGGAATAACTTCAGTACGAGACTTTGCCGGGTGTCTGCTGTTCAGACTCATGCGGCGGCACAGAGCCGTTATATAAGGCGTATAACGGACAGGGATGAGACGGCGTGTGACAGCGTAGCGGCACGATAATCTGGCGCTGGAAAAAACTGGGGGCGACAAGAAAACGCTGGACCTTAAAAGCTCGATCCTTTGATGTATGTGCGCCCGATCACGTTTTTTTGGCTAATTCATTGAAGTAAGCTAGCTAGCTGCCAATGCTGGTCCATTCACTATTGTGTGCGTGTGCTTTAACTTAGCTTAGGCGGCTAACCAGGACGCGCCGCTGCCGCAGATGAGCCGTGTGCGCAGCGGAATGATGATCAGAAGAAACCTCCACCTCCACTGGCGCTAATGGCTCAGATTAATCGTCAAAACCTATTTAGTAATTGGTTTGTGTGATTATCGAGTCCGGCCGCACAGTCTGGTGCGTCTGGTGAGACCCGGTGGGCCCAGCTATCATTCATAAAACTGTCCTGTGCGCGAAGAATGGGCCCATGTCTTAATTTGGAAAACAAAGAATTAGGCTACTGAAGAGGGTAAGCTGGTTAGATAAGCTTGTTGTAGCTTTTTTAGTTGAGTTAGCCAAGCTGGTGGACCGGTCACAGTGTGGACTGCACCGCTCCCTGGACTCCCTCCGTCCATCAGCAGGAGTCATTTCTCCCGGTTTTCACGTTTTTTTTGTTGTCCCCGCGCCGCATCACAATGGGCAGTCACGCCGGGAGCGCCGGGCCGGTGGAAGTGGAGCCCATGCCGGGATACTTGGACCTCATCAGCAGAGCCACCACCGTCATGCTGGGTGCATGGAGAGACTGTAGCAGCTGCGGTCTGGAGCTCTCCAAACGGACTCTCCTGGATAACGCATACATTACCTGGACCGAAATGGCCCTGTTTTTCTTTTGCGCCTTTTTGTGGACGCAGGTCAGGCGGGGACTGACAGAAAGTCTGTTTAAGGTGGGTGACACACTATCACAACACAAACCCAACTCCCCAAGGCTATGATATTTATTTACATCCCTAATTAGGCTCAGTCCTCTAATTGAAACCTCAGCACTGCAGAAGTGTGACCTCCCATCTCCCAGCAGTAGCAGGTGAAGGCACATGCTCAAAACACTGCATGTGAGGCAGTGTGTGCAAATACACAGGTGGGAGTGAGTATAACAGATGTTAACAAATATTAGATCCAGTTACAGGTTGAGGATAAAGGAACAAGGCAAGAGGAGGGTGAGTGTGTTCAGTGTTGCTCGGATAGCTTAACCACACTGTCAGAAAATATTAACCTGACTCACAGGCTACCAGAAACACAGCTGCTGCTGCACACACAGATTCCCCCATAGGTTCTCATTTGAGTCCTGTGAATCATTCAAGATGGTGGAAGGTTCAAGCAGGGTAAGGATGTGTTCACATATATCCCAGCCAGCCCTCCAAATACATATGCTGGCTGCTGTAAGCACATACCTAGTGAGTGTGTGTGGATGGGGGGTGGTGAGGATGACAAGGGGGGACAACTCCTAGGGGAAGAAATGTGTGCACGTTAGATAGTCAACACCCTTATCTGCTCTTGTGCTGGGTAAATATTTGAACTGAGCAGGTGTAAGCAGCACAAATGATATAATTTAGAAATTCTTTTATGTAGTATTTACTTTTTTGATGCGGATATTCTCCTAGAATTTGTTTGTTAACCTTTATGCGCTAAGTTTATCTTTGTTCCCCAGCCAATTAAGATGGAAATCCCTCAGCTTTCATCGTCTTCCTGCTAATCTGATCGTAATATATTATAATCCTAAAGCTTTTAGATTTCTGCTTGTAGCTCATTTAAGACATGGCAGCAATGTTATGAAAGGAATAGAAAATCCATGGTCAAAAGACAGTTTGGAAGATGGATTATGACATAAATTAATGATTAATGGGAATGTGTGAGAACGAGTAGTGCATATGACTAAAATATCCATCTCTGGAAAGTCAGGATTCCCCCATTATGGATGATTTCATGGAGGCTGTCATTTTGAATGAGCCCATATGATGTCAGAGCTTTTCAACCAATCAGAAAATTGGGAGGATTTTTCTGATGGGTTCAAATAGTCTGACATCACATCATATGGGCTCAGCATGTGGAAGCTACACATACAGCCCAGTGATAGGACAGTCACACAAAAACACTCACAAATGTTTCATACATTTTTCATAAATGGTCAAATTTGCCTAAAATGTCTTTTCTGTCACACAACCAGAAATCAAGCAATTTGTGTTATTATAAATTTGGGGGCAACAATGATACATGTACTTTGAAATGCAACATTAATACATATATCAATTAAAGAGACAGAATAATCCAATGAAACAGACACTTGAGGAATCCCATCTTGCAGCACACATTAGACACATGCTGTGAGGAAGTAGAGAATTATGGTTCATTTTTTAGATACCTGACGTTGTGCACTTACAAAACTGCAACGTCTCTAAAAGCAGCCTGACAACATCCTACCTCAGTGCATCTGTCAGAGGCCAGACACACAGGCTGTGCTCTGACACATTGGCCCTCTGCCCAGGTTTCCTATGCATTCCCTTCACCCATCCAAGGCCTTGAGTACCTCCACCCTGCTGGTGTTGCCAGGGAGGGGCCCTCTCTCTCCCTCTCTCTTTCCCCACAGATAGCCTGGGTGTGACCTTTGGCTCATCGTTCTACCATGACAGTGTGAGGAGGGGGTGGATTGTCTGCGCATGGTAGATGCTGCGATGATGATGATGATGTTAGAGCAGGATACTGTAGCTCAGGGCCCCATGTGTGAAGCCAGATGCGGCCTAAGAATGCAAAGAATGAGGCCGGTTTCCCCCCCTTTTACATTATGTATGTGTGTCAGTGTGTACGTGTGATTCACCGGCTCCTATGGAAAATAATGGGTGGGCCCTGTTTGAGGCCTGGATGCTATAAGGTCTGTGAAGGATGAGGTGAGATTTTGAACATAGGTTGGACTCAGTCATTGTGCCCTTGATTATTCATGTGTAATGCCACCTTTACAGTGCTTACATTAGGACGAGGTGGATGGGTTCAGTGTTGGGTCAGCTCGCTTTTACACATCACCAAAGCCGAGCTGGGTTGTCAGAAGAGTACGATTGTTTGAGCTTTGCACATGCCACTGACTTGGAACAAAACAGGATGCTTTCTCTCTCATAAAACAGAATGTTAAGTGAACCACAGTGCATTTAATAACTTGTCGGTAATGACTGAATGTGTGGGGTTTTTTTCACGGTGTTCATGTATACAATTGCTGCGGTTTCTCATTTTCTGTAAAGTGGCTGAACTGTCATGAGTGCAATAAATTACAGCACCGACAATTGTGAGTACACAGACTTGATTAGATTCAGAGCTCACGAGGTCTCACAGATATGAAATGTTAGCTCAGACATGCACGGACAAAGCAGTCGTAACCTTATCCTGTTCACACTTTAGGAAAACGACAATGATTTTAATTGATGTGAAGACTGCATCTGCTAATTAAACCCAGAGAGGCAGCCATTTGTCCAGTTTATAATTTTCTTCTCTCTTTACTAGCTACAATGATCATTCGAAATTTGTTCAAATGCAGTTTTACCATAGTCTAGAATGGACGACGCTACAGTGATGTCACTCGTTGGTTTGTGGACAGGAGTTTTGCATTGTGATGTCGCCATGTTGAGTTTTTAGGAGCCTGATGTGACCATATTTGGATATGAAGGGAGGAGTGAGGAGCCTTGAATCCAAGGATGCTACCCAATGTGTATGAGACTGGAGTTCAGCGGTGCTCTCACTGGAGACCTTACCTGTCAATTAAAGTAGCCACGCCCCTAAATCCTCCTGTTTTTAAAACCTAATATCTACATAATTAAGATTTGACATGATGACATCAGAATAACTTGTGCGAAAAATGTATCGACTGAGTATTTCATGATTGAAAATGGACATTTTTTAATTAAAGTCAGTTGAACTTCATTGTAGTAGTGCAATTTTTTTGCATTTCTACATTGGTGTCATTGTTGAGACCCAGTTGCTTCACCCTTTTCTATATACAGTCCATGAGTTTTACACTTCTAGTGAACTAAATATTTTACTTTTGTTAGAAAATGTAATGATATTACAGTATTTTCCGGACTATTGAGCCCACCTGTCTATAAACCGCTATTGAATTTATTCAAACAGTTTCATGTGGTCCACTCTGACCGGGTCTGATGTGACGACGCTAAATGTATCGGCAGCACGGAGCTTGCTAGCTTGTAAAAAGCCAACGAGCTTCGTGCCGCCGATACTGAGCCACACCGGTGTTTAAGCCGCAGGATTCAAAGTGTCGGAAAAAAGTAGTGGCTTATAGTCCAGAAAATACGGTAATTCACAATCTAGGTTGTTGTCAATTAATTTAATAGTTAAATCAAACCTAGCCCAAAAGCAAAATAATTGTTTGTTGCAAGCTTTGTTTCCCTGTCCAGAAACAAGCTCCTCTCTCAGAAGTTGTGTGTGATTTTAAGAATTTGTCTGCCACCGGGTGATGGATAAAAATAATTAGTTTCCTGTTTTGTTACTTACAGCCGTGTTTGAAGAATGAAAGTTGACCCACTTAAAATCTCCACTCGCTGTGGTCTTTGTTTTCTACTGTACAGATTTCATTTATTAAAGGCACATTAAGTGATGCTTGATTTTTCTGCTTCGTTCTGTGTGCCTCAGCTTGCTTTTGCTCAGTCAGTAGTGCCACAGTGACTGCAGCCAAATCTTGTTCCACATGAATAACTTATACAAGTGTGAGACTTGTGTATTCTGCTCCAACACATTCCCATTTAGAAAAAAAGCAGGAGTTTTGTTCAAGAGGTTCAAGACTCACATCTAAAGCCATCAAGTATTCAGTGTCCTCGGGCGTGTTGGTGGACATCAGGCTGTGGATGAGCACAGGGGGATAGTTTATGCACCAATATGCCCACAACTAGCAGATAAGATCAAGTGTGCAGACGTGAAGGTTTGATCCTTTGTCCTGAGCTGGAGTGCTCTCTATTTGTCCACCTTTCTGTATGAAGGAGGCAAAAAAACCCGGTTCCACATGGTTCCATCATTTCACGTGTCAGTGAGCAGGCTGCTGGGTGTGTGGGGGGTGGGGGATGCACAGCAGTGCGTGGTTGACTGAGTGTTTTACATTCGGTTTGATGCTTGGGTGTAAGAGTCACAGCAGAACCGATTCAGGTTGCATTAACCACAACTTGTTTATCAGCCACTTCAGTTGTAACTGTTGCATAAGACATGGAGGTGCATCATCATCATTGTTCTGCCTCATCCATTGACACTTCAGGCTCTGGCATTTTGGAAACTGAACAAAGGTAAACATGTGCTGTAAGTGTTGAAATGTGTTTCTGAAGAAAGTGTGCAGAGTCACCGTGTAAATGTCACACACAGGCACAAGCACAACAGCAGCAGTGCCACTTCCTCATTTTCTTTTTAGCTTTACTCTGCACAAACATGTTTGTCAGCGCTCACGTTTGAGCAGAGTTATGTCTCTGTTGATTCACATCGAGGTTCATCTGGTGGTTTATAAGCTGTCATTTGCATTTCTAAGGATTTGCTTCACCGGTTGTTGAGAGGTTGGATAAAACGGATTTTAAATTTGAAAAGAAAGAAATCCAAACTTCAGTGTTTAAACAACACATCTTAGCATTCATGCAAATATGTCATTACTCCATCAGGCACAATAAAAAGCCAACAATTCCTCTTTATGGATCCTCATAAGGATTTAGAGCTTTTAAATCATTGCGTAAAACACCAATCTACTGTTCAAATAAAGAGGTTAATGAAGCATTACAGACCAAACTACTATTTATGGTGATTATGAATAATATTCAGGCCTTGGTGCCTCTTGGCTCTAGTGAAATACATCTATACATGTCATCATTTAAAATAATTATCTCTTTACAAAAAAGACAATGTTGACACTTCATATTTGTGACAACACAACTTAAAAAAATGTGTGAAGTTTATTTTTTAAGTAAAATAACAGGAAGTTTTTGGAACTTGCTACATTTTGCAGAAGGGTGAAAGGGGTCCTCAGGAATATAGCTGACCATGTGATTGCCTGGTTTTTATTGCTTTTAATGAATATCTGGTGGCAACTTTGGCCACATAAATAGAAAAATATTAAACATACACAGGTAAATGTTATTGAAAACCCACCGCTGTTAGTGAGGCATTTATCTGGCTTATAAGTTATACATTATAAACTAATTATGGAAGTAATAACCTTTTATTATCTAATGTTGTGAGGGCATATATAATTGTGTAATTTAGACAAATTGAAAACAAACAGATAAGACTCTCAGATGATTAGTCCTGATACTTTTAAATGAGAAATTTCTGCTAAAGACTCAGTGTGATCATTGTAAAAGAATTCAGATATGAATGCTTGTGAAGAGTCCACTCCCTACATCAGCAGTAAAAGATAAAAGAGTGAATAAGCCTGGAGATGGTTGTGTAAAATTAAGCGAATAAAAGCGTTGATTTGGGAGTCAGAGCGCTGGATAAGGAGGTTATGAGAGGGCATGAATAATCAAATAAGGAAGAGCGACCAAGAGGAAGGAAGGACCACTGTGGAGAAGTGAGCTGAGGGGGTTGTGCAGCTGTGGTCAGGCCTGCTGAGTCAGCATGCAGCAGCCAATCATTAATACAATTTCACACACGCCCACACACGTGCATATGTTGGTAAAAAAGACTTTCCTACGGTCACACGCGACGTCCACTTTGCATCCAGCAGCATCATGGCAGGAAGTGAAAGACACATGGCACTGAGGCAGGAGAGCAGCAGTAGAGTTTGCCAGCTTCACCCTCGTTGCAGAGCTTATCTCCCCGCATTGAGCTGAGTGGCACCTCATCTGCTGCTGTTGTTCTAAATGTGAAAGCAGGCTGAGGTTTGACAAGGTTCCCAACCACAGATCCCAGATCACTTTCCACTAAGCTCCTGCTCATTGTTGTGCATTAGAGCCGCAGAAAGAAACCCGATACTTGATTCGCGGTTAAGGGGAAGTGATATCCATGCAGCCTAAAGTGCCCACTCAGGTGAAACTTGCTTGTAATTTTGACACTGATTGCAAGCAATTGTTAGTTGTTATGAAGTTTGGGTATTGTTACTCCTCCTCTTCCTCTTCCTCAAGTCATCTCAATTCGACTCACCTCAATAGGACCATCTTTCCTGTGTTCAACTACACAGCCCTCACGGTTTCACTAAACTGTCAGTCACACTGTTTCCCTGCTCACATGATGCCTGCAATTAATCATAATTTGTCTCTGCAATAGATGATCTACACAAATCACGGCACGCCTCATGTCAGTGCAACAACATGCTGAACAAAATGTGGCACTGCTGCTGGGCTTTGAGCGCCTGTCATCTCGACCGCCTGCAGCTTCCTTCCAGCCTGTGTCAGATTTTCTGCTGCCATGTTTTGGTGGCCTGCTTTCGAAATTCACCCTCTGATTTTTATATACCTGCATAAATCTGAAACCATTAGTTTGATTAGTCTCTCAACAGAAAAAGGCAGCTAATGTAATTATTGATTAAAAAGTCATTTTTCATCCTAAATGCCAGAATCTGATGCCAGTGCCAGATGGGTTTTTGCACTTACACTTTCTAGACCAAATTATCAAACAATTGTAAACCCCTACAGGATGAAGTGGACAGTATTTGTAATTATGTATGAACACTTATAAGGTTTGGAGAGTAATAGAAAACTCCCACACAGCACTGTGCTAATTAACACTCACTCCAGTCACATGTAGACTCTCATGTAGAGCTGAAATATCAAATAAACAACTACACTGAAGGCAGGCGGGTTGGTCAGTACTGGTTGATATTTCATCGGCTTAAGACATACATTCAGTGATTAACTGATACAGAGAACAACATAGCTCTATAGAAATGCATGAAGCTACCGGGACTCAGAAATGAGTTCAAAATGTTGTAATACTCCAGATGGCCACTTGTCACAAGTCATCCTGATGTCATCAGCTAAATTCAGTTCTTCTAATTATTATTTTATTTATTTATTTATACTTTATTTGTTATAGAGGGACAATGTACACTAATAAACAATAAAATGTACCGTATTTTCCGGACTATAAGCTGCTACTTTTTCCGACGCTTTGAACTTAAACACTGGTGTGGCTCCTGTATCGGCGGCATGAAGCTCGTTAGCTTTTTACAAGCTAGCAAGCTCCGTGCCGCCGATACATTTAGCGTCGTCACATCAGACCCGGTCAGAGTGGACCACATGAAACTGTTTGAATAAATTCAATAGCGACTTATAGACAGGTGCGCTGGAAAATACGGTAAATGCAGCCAATTATAGCCAAAAGGCTATTTTCCATTGGCAGTCCCCCTGCCTGACGAACATAATTAGTTATCTGGTGGTTAATCTGAAATAGATAATCATTAAATAGACATTAGGCTTCAAAAAGAGGAATATTTAGGGGCGTGGTCAGATCTGAGTCTCATCCACATTGAGCAGTGGCATCAGGTTCAAAGGTCAGACCCTCCTCACTCCTCGCTTCATATCCAAATATGGTCACTTTTGGCTCTAAACTACCAACATGGCGACATCCAAATGTCCTGGCTTCAAAGTCCACAAACCAACGGGTGATGTCATGTTAGCATCGTCCATCCTATATACAATCTTGGAGTTTAACTCTCCATGTGTAGCTTCCACATGCTGAGCCCATGTGATGTCAGAGCATTTCACCCAATCAGAAAAACCCATTTCTCCCCCATTTTTTCTGATTTTTTAAAAAAATGGCAGCCTCCATGAAATTGTCCATGTTGAGGGAATTTTAAAGGTAAACATCTTAGTTATCTGAGCTCTTTCCTTTCAACCGTTACTTCATGTCATAATCTATTTTCCAAAGTGTATTTTAACCATGGGTTTTCTGTTCTCTTCATTTGGTGAATCATAGCCGAAGCAGCCAGATAAAGCAGGGCCATGAATCAGCTGTGTTTGGCGAGTGTGACAGTCCGACTCTCCTCTGGTCAGCTGGAATGTGCCGTGAGGCCTTGACCGCTGCAGAGCCGTTGTGACCAGCCTCTCAATCTTTTTCCTCTTCCTCTCTCTTTCTGTCCCATTTATTTTCCTCCGGATAGACACAGTGGACAGGCTTTCACTGAGCGAGAACACACTGTCACTGTAGGCTTCACACTTGGCAGCTGTCTGGGCTCTAACAAGGACACTTTATCACAGCGTGTGAGAGCGGAGTGGTCAGATGAAACCAAAGTTCATTTAGCCTGCTTTGCACTGTGCACACGTCATATTTTATGAAGTTCACTCTGTCACTGTTATCGGTTAGATCCAAGCATTCTCGGGAGGCAATTAGATCAGTTTCCTCATCACAGTCTGTCTTTGTTTTTGTGTTGGTGGAAGGAAGTGGTGCATTCGCGTGGATTCCTCAGAAGCAGAGCAGCTCCTATGCTAAATGTGGTCAGGATGGCTGTCTGCTTCCTTCTTTCTTCTGCCTTCGTGTCTTTTTCGAGATTCGCCTCATCTCACCTTTCCCACTTTCTACTGTTGTCGCCCTCGCATTTCTTCATCTCTCTGGTCTCTCCCCACCCACCGTGTGGTATTGGGTTTGCATAGCCACATAGCGGGTTAGTGCATAGCTGGAGGTTGAGAGTGGGGCCTTTAAGTGAAACTCACTGACATCTGGCAGCGTTTACAGAGGTTGTTCGAACATAAATGACTAGCCAAGCTGTGGGTGAGTCACAGACACTACACAGACACGGGCTTGTCACGCCTCAAAATCCCCTTCGAGACATGATATTTAAAATTCTAATTTTCATAAAGTTTGGTTGATACACAGCAAAACACACTGGGTTGTTTTTACCCAGAACTGGGTAAATATTGGACTAACTACATGCTGGGTCAATTTAACCCAGTGAAATAGACTGTTTTTACACAACATGTTGTTGTTGTTTTTACCCAGTTTTTTTTTTTTTTTCATTTGTTTTTACTGATTTAGTTGTTTTTACCCAAAATTTTGGGTGGCTCGGGCCTTTCTGTGTGGAGTCTGCATGTCCTCCCTGTGTGTTCGTGGGTTTTCTCCAGGCACTCCGGTTTCCTCCCACAGTCCAAAGACCTGCTTGTTAGGTGAATTGATTACTCTAAAATTGAGCATAGGTGTGAGTGGGAGAGTGAATGGTTGTTTGTCTATATGTTACCTGTCCAGGGTAGACCCCGCCGGAGAAGCAGGTATAGAAGATGACTGACTGATCGAAAATGTTGTTGTGTTTTTGCTGTTTTTTGCCAATATTTTATTGTTTTTACTCAG
>OOFC01047835.1:46554-78347 GCA_900323345.1 Pseudochromis fuscus
GGTGACTTCCAGGAGCTGTTCTAAATTGTCCCCTGAAGAGATGATGCTAGTGTCATCAGCGAATAAGACAAACCTTAACTTGTCAGAGACCTTACATATGTCATTTATGTATAAAGTGAACAGCACAGAATGGTTGTTTGTCTATATGTTACCTGTCCAGGGTAGACCCCGCCGGAGAAGCAGGTATAGAAGATGACTGACTGATCGAAAATGTTGTTGTGTTTTTGCTGTTTTTTGCCAATATTTTATTGTTTTTACTCAGTGTTTTGTTGTTTTTATGCCCATCCTGCTGGGTTAAATTACACATATTATAACCACTTTAGAGTACAGTCCTTAAAACTCTTAAAGGGGGGTTGTTGAAGCCAGTAACATAATAACAGCCGATAGCGTAATAAATTTGCCCTTTTTGAAATGTAATAGGCCAATAACATAATAACTGGCCAATAACGTAATAAAAGTCCTGAACCGATAACGTAATAACTTTTGGCCAATAACGTAATAATTTATTACGTTATTGGCCTGGTTAAAGAAAAAAAACTTTGCAAATGTAATAACTGAGCCAATAACGTAGTAAATCATTACGTTATTGGCTCAGTTATTACGTTATCGGTTCAGGACTTTTATTACATTATCGGCTGTTATTACATTATTGGCTTCAACAGGTGTCAAGTTGAAATATCTCAATTTAAAGTATGAAATTGTCCCAACATATTAAAAATGTACATAATAATCTACACTGTGACAGATTCATGAATGAAGTTCAGTTGATCTATTTTCAAGGCATTCGAAAGGAAAAAAGTACTTAATAGTTTGCATGAGTTAAAGCCAAAATAGTAACAGGATTACATTGTTTGATTGACTGCACAGCTCTGTACAGTGGAGGCACATCACATCACAGAGCCCAGCGCTGTCTGTCGTACTCCTGCTGTAATCCACACCTGAACCAATAATTTAACCTTAATCCACACATCCAATTATTATTTAACTCCATTAGATTGTTAGTCTAATGAGGCCTAACTGCAACACAGGAGCTGTAATCATCAGTCCGAGTCGAGCTTCTTGAACTCGTAGACGATTCAGGCCCGGTCAACCCTTAGTTACCTGCTGGAGTGTCGTGTGGCCTAGTGAGCGGTGTTAATACTATTAGTGATCACTAGGAATGGGATGTGGAAAATTTGAATCAGCACAGTCACAACAAATGTCTATTTATATGCCTTTATTGTAACCTAATTATGTATTTATACTTCTCACAATGAATAAACTAGTGCGTCCGGGCAGATTTCCACACTGTGGAGGCCACATTCTTCCCTCTGCTCCATATGGTGTTGCCACAGAGCCAGACATGTACTTTTGTTGGTTACACGACTACAATATGTGACTTACAAACAGCTCTAATCATTAAATCCTGGATACATTTTGACATCCCCCCCCCAAAAAATAAACATTAGCACATGAGTTTAGTTGAGTTAAACATTAGCACTTGTGTCTTTGCCTCACACTTCACATTTGTTTTCTATCATGTGTGTGTGTACAGCCATAAACAAAGAAAAAGTCAGCATCTTTTTGAATGTAGAACAACAGAACAACAATTACATGACTAACATGTGTGGAAGAAAAATGTTAGTTAATTACAGTAATGAGTGTTAAAGCGAAGAATGGTTTGTTGTTTGGGGATTTTGTAACCTCGAGCCGTCAGACTTTCTTTCTTTGCTTCAGATCATCTCTGGGTGGATTACTGTAGTGAGCTAATAAGCCGCGCCTGTGGAAGTATACATCCACTGATGAGCCAAACATTACAACATCTGTCTAATATGTTGTTCACATGCTGCTGGAACACTGAGGCACAGACTCTATAAGACCTCTAAATATGCCCTTTTCAGTCTGACGTTAGATCCTTTAAGTTTCCAGTTGTGAGTCTGCGTTTGCTGCAGAAGAAACTTTCCTTTCCATTACATCCCCCTGAGAGGACTTTTCCCGGTTTGTGGTTTATCCCTCCTTGTAATCACTGTCGGTAGATGCCACACACTGTGTATAGAAATGGACAAAGCAAGTGGGAATTGAGAAAAAGTGGAATACTCCCAATGGCCACTAGATGCTCTGGCTGTGTCCGAATGTCCACACTATTCCCTAACCCCTCGTTTGCTATATAGTGCCGAGCTACATAGTGAGCTATATAGTGCTCTGAAGCCCCCTACTTTCTCCTGGCGTCGGATCATGTGACCACCAGCGGTCACCATGGTAACCAGGCCACTACGGCTCACGAAAAATATAAACCCAAAAGAAAACCCAATTATTTATGTGAATTTGCTCAGTGATATTGCATTTCATTCTTTCCTTGTTGTTTTTAAATTAAATAATTACAAAATAAAATGAAATCTCTACCCCACATCGCACTGCTCCCGGTCTGCCATCGGTGCTCACTACTTTTCAAGATGCATTGTGGGAAAATTTGAGTCCACTGCTTTTTTCGGCTTAAGCAATTCGGACACGACTGGAAATGTCGTAACCCCCTATATAGTGCTCTATACAGGGAATAGTGTGGACATTCGGACACAGCCTCTGGCTCCACTCTACTTCAATTCAGAAATCATAATTTTCAATCATGAAATACTCAGTTAATACATTTTTTCCACAAGTAATTCTGATCAGTCATTTGCTAAAGTCAACTCTTCTCATCAGTGATCTGGTGGTTCATCTGAGAAAACCTTCATCATTACGACCTACTGTAGGGACATCTGAGTGATGTGGTAAGACCTACTACAGGCATCTGTGAGGCTTCAATAGGGTTGGAAAAAGACCTACTGTAGACCTACTGTATTTGCCACTGCACAGTGATTTTTATTCTTTTGGTATCTTCATAATTTTGTCTTTAATTTCCATTTTAATGATTACTGCCTGTGTTGTGTTGGATTTTCAATCTAATCTTTAATTTCCTTGATTTTATCATCCCTGTAAAGCACTTTGAAAGACACTATACCAGGGGTCTGCAACCCTGTTCCTAGAGAGCCACAATCCTGCATGTTTTAGATGTTTCCCTCTTCCAACACACCTGACTGAAATGACCAGCTCATCATCAAGCTCTGCAGAAGCCTGATAACAATCCTGGTCATTTCAATCCAGTGTTTTGGAAGAGGGAAACATCTAAAACATGCAGGATTGCGGTTCTCTAGGACCAGGGTTGCAGACCCCTGCTCTAAATAATAACAAGGTTAAGTAGCTGTACTCAGACATTTTCTTCTAATTATCTCTGTAATTGTCTATGTTCCCTGTAGATGGCGGTGTAACGCCTTTTAATCATTACTACCGCTCCCACCAGTGAACCTGACCGGCCAAAAAGACCCAAGTGTGGACCAATAGGAAGACGTTCTTCAAGCCTGTAGTACAATATCTTTACGTGACTTTAATCAGTGAAACTTATCTGTAGTTGCTTTATAATGAAGAAAATAAACCTGGTTGTGGACAACGTGCACCGCACTCACTTTTACGCACGTCTATTCTTGTGCCAAATAAAGACGCGCAGCAGCAGCAGCAGCTACAAGGACAGCTGAAGGCCTACACTGAGAAACCTGAGACGGTAACCTCCGAAAGGCCCAATCCCTGAATTCCCACAGAGCCCTAAGCACTTCAGCAGACCACCACATAGTCACTGGAAAAGCAGGAGAAAACAGGAAGGAGCACAGGCATGTTAACTCATCATGGTTACATTATGCGTAAAAGGACACTCGCTGTTAACGTTCCTTTGCGTGATATTTATTTGTATGGCAGTCGCACAATACGAAAACTACAATTTCAGAAATTTTCCCAAAGAGGATCTCGTGTCCCTCACCGCCGCCTATGGACAGGCGCTGGACTATTACGCAGCGGGGAACTGGACGGAAGCGATCCGTTACTTGGAATTAAGTTTGCGTTTGCACCGTCTACTAAAAGACAGCGTGAGATACTGCGCGCGCCACTGTAACAGAAGCAAACATGACGAAGCATCCTTCACAGGAGACCCGGACCTGCGTGTGTACTGGCACGTTATGATGAGAGCGTCCTGCCAGAAGAAGTGCAGAGCGCATTTCCCCGCTCTCCAGCTACCTCCTCCCAGCACACAGATCCTGGAGGAGTTCAGCAGAAGATCTCCCTACAGATACCTGCACTCTGCTCACTCAAAGGTGAGACACGTTACCACTTCATTTTTAAACTAAATGAAACGAAGGAAGGAAAACGGAGACATCAACTGAGGACCTGCAACATCAGTTAAGTCTTGATCATGATTGAAACTAACTTTTGGATCCAGATCACAGGTTTCTCTTTCATGACAGAAGAAAACCATTCACACGATGCTACAGTCTTAACAACAGCAGAGATCATTTGTTTGTGTGCAGCTGAACGACCTGCAGAGAGCTGTCCCCTGTGCCCACACCTTCCTCCAGAGGAACCCTGAAGATCAGGAGATGCGCCAACTGATGGAGGAGTACAAGAGTCAGTACGACCTGAGCGGCTTCCTCACAGACCACGAAGAACGACCCTATGAGGTGAGAGGAGCTCAGCTGCTGTCTGTACACCGAGTGATGCAGGTGGTATTCAAGCAAATGTTTGAGAAGAAAACAACCTCTGCAACAAAATGAAACTTTCTTCAAATGTTAATGTACTTATACAAAATTCATATTAAGTACAGCGTTTATTGTGGTATTCGCAAAAGCATGTTAAGCATCAAAATAATAAGATAAGATTTGTTTGTCCCACAACAGGGAAATTTAGAGTACTACAGCAGAAAAGGGAATAGACTGTCGACATTTTTATTATATTCATTTTTAAGAGGTCAAAATAATAGTAATAACACCATATAAACAACAAGCAAGTACATAAAATAAAATAAAATAAAATAACAAGTAAGTAAGTCTGGGTAAAATAAAAATATAAACAAGTAAGTCAAGTCTAAAAAAATAAATAACAATATAAACAACAAGTAAGTAAGTCAAGTCTAACAAAATAAATAATATAAACAACAAGTAAGTCGGTCAAGTCTAACAAAATAAATAATATAAACAACAAGTAAGTCGGTCAAGTCTAACAAAATAAATAATATAAACAAGTAAGTAAGTAAAATAAAATAACAATCAACAAGTAAATCAAGGTAAAATAAAACAAAAATCTAAGCAATAAGCATAAGTCAAGGTAATAATTGATACAATAATAATTATAGTAACACGATATAAACAGGTAAGTAAGTAAGTGCATATTATATATACTGTCACAGTGTAAGAGTAAAAAAATTATCAAGACTGCACTTGAGAAATGCTGCACACACTAATAAAACATTTAGTTGTTTTCAGCCAGCAGCACAACCTAGAACTCTGCTTGGGCTCCTCTGAGCTTCACTAGTGAAGATGTTCAATACCTCCACACAGCATTATGACTGGTGTGTATGATTTTACTGTCCAGCCGCCCTTCCTGAGAGGAGTCAAACTCGTCAGTTCAGGCGACTACAGCAGCAGCATTGAACATCTGGAGGAAGCTCTGAGTCTGTACCTGCAGGAGTACGACCTGTGTCAGGCCGAGTGTGACGGGATCAGACAGCTCTCAGCAGACAGGGACCTCTACGCAGTCATGGCAGGTTAGTGGGGAGGATTTATTTCATCAATGTGTCATATACAGTCTTGAAGGGTTTAATGTGTGTTTCTTTGTCTGACCTGCTTTTCAACAGAGGCCTATGTTGATGTATTAAAGTGTCAGCTGAAGTGTGAAGAAGACCTGATGCCCAGTGTTGGTGGTTATTTCGTGGAGAAATTTGTGGCCACTATTTACCACTACCTCCAGTATTCTTATTACAAGTGTAAGTTTAGTGTCAGTACCGCTTTTTTATTTTTCTCTGATCCTGATCCCAGCACCACTATTGAACATCTGTGTTTGGCGTCTGCTCTCTGACCAGTGAACGACGGCCGCAGCGCCGTGCCCTGTGCACACAGCTACTTTCTGTTTGAACCTGAAGACCAGGTCATGAAGCAGAACCTGCTGTATTATAAAGCCTACAGTCAACAGTGGGGCCTGGAGTCCGACCACTTCACACCCAGGATGGTGAGGGAAAATATTAACTCTAAAACCAAACCCTTGATATTATAAAACACACAGGAACAGATGTGAAAAAGTAGCAAAGGGAGTAGACCGTCACTGACAAATAAAATCATTTTAAATAGTGTATCAAGTGAAAGCCACTGATGAGCCATGTGTCCAGCTCCTGTTTGCTGTAACTCAGATTTCATCATACATGTCAACAGTGTTCAGTAAATTATGATTTCTCTGTTTTAACAGGAGGCTTTGAAACACTACAACCAGACTGTGACTAAAAAGCAGATGCTGACATTTGCAGAAATGTATTTAAAGTTGGATGATGAGGTGAGACTTCTCGTCTTCAAAGCTAACACAAACTTTATTCTATTTTTCCAGTGTTATAAAGCAGAAGCATAAATAGCTATAAAAAGCTTTAGATTTCAAATGTCAGACATCATGTAATCAAGTTTGTCAAAAATCAGTATAAAGCATTTGATAAACTGTTTTAGCACATATTGTATCATCTTAAATGAGTCTGGATTCTTTCTATAGGATTTTCTTGGAGCAGAGGAGGCTGCACTTCTGGCCTCAGAGTCTCCTGATGCTGAGTTTGAAGGTATGGGAGACTACGAGGAGTCAATCTACGCTAACTGGAGACAGCCGAAGGGTAAAGGGGACGCCGGCAAGTCGGACATCTGAGGAGCGCTGAGAGTAGGACTAATATCACTATAATGCCAGATCTTCCACACTTGTTTTACTTCCTCTTTGTTCCTGCAGGTCAGTTGAATTATTATTATTTGTATCCATCTTCTGTGTGTTTGTAATATGATAAAAACACAAAGGGCACACATTTGTTTCCACAAAGCTAATGAAGTGTGAAGCAGGAGAACTCCTCAGATGCAACCAAAAATAAACCAGTGTCCAGTCCTTTAATACTTTTGGGTGATTTATTTGTTTTAGGTTTGTCTATTTTGTTTAATTATATTTTATTTTATTCCTTTACATTTTGATTTTTTTTATTCTGCATAGATTTATTCTGAGAGTAATGTTTTTTGATTTTCTGCATTTCCTGTACATACAGGAAATTGACAAACAAATCTTGAATCTCAACTCTTATATAGGCCTATATGTATCTTAATCTAATATAACAAAACAAACTAAATATTGTTTGAGTGTCTAATCAGACGTTACTATGGTGATGGGAGTGACATGAACCTTATGAGGAGCAGGGCCACACAGTTCGAACATCATTTTGCACCTGGTCCTGATTGACCAGAGCCGACCTGTGACGAGTCAAAGATTGAACAAGTCCTCAAAGACCACAGACAACCAAGAAATAAAAAGACTGGTTGTTTAGTAAAGAAAACTGCAGTCAGTGTGTGTTTGCAGAGATGCTGGGAGCAGGTTACCATAGTAACCACAAATCACCTATGTAAAAGGTTCACGGTTCAATTCAGTGTTGTCTGAATTTACAGGACAGTGGTACAGTATAGATGACGGTACTAAAGATTAAAGAATCAATTAGTAAATAAATATGAATCCAAAAGGAGGAGAAGATACAGGACAGGCGTGATGTCACGGAGACACTGGGACAGATCCATCAACAGCATCAGAGGAATGAGAACAGATACACATCCAGCAGCAGATCACACACAGTCACTGGTGTTCAGATATGTTTTAATATGTACTTTAATATACAGTCATACGAGTATTTACACTGAAAGCCAATACTGGTCAAAATCCTTCTTTTGGATGAGATGTGTGATCACAAACAGTGGCAGTAAACACAGTGTGACCTGAGCTTTCAGCCAAGTCTGTCCTTGAGTGTTTGTAGAGTTTCATACAGTGTATACAGAATAAAGAGTTCAACTCGGATTAAAGGGATATGTTGACATGTTAAATGTAGCCCGTGGTGACAAATTCTCAGAGGACAAGCATTTGTAACCCAGACGAGCTAAAAAACTATTCATGAATACAGCATGTAGCTTTGATTCATGTAATACCAGAGGCAGGAACCTTCACTAGAGGTTTGGACTTCAACTTAAAATGTCAACGTATTCATTTAATGCTCGTGTAGGTTGACTGGCAGTGTAACTTAGATAATTTCTTCTGGCACCTGTGTCATTCTCCAGTTCAGTGTTGTTACTGGTAAAACAAGGCTTTATATTATAAAAGCCACAGGTGTATAATCCTCTGAACTGTAACTCTCTGATGTGCAGAGAGATTAAATGGAGAAAGTGATGCACATAAAAGCTACAGATGTTTTCTTTAAAGGGAGTATTACTGATACTTTTGGTAATGCTATTTGATATTTTAAATGTACATATTTATTGCTTATTATGTGGATCTATTCAGTGATTTTTGTGATAAAAGCATATGTAAAAATCTTTTTTTTGTTGTTGCTACCGTATTTTTTGCTATTTCTAATTTTTCCTCAGTTTGACCGAATGCAGATAAGCCAGAATACACATCTGGTTTAGAGGGAGATTAAACATGGTTTTAGAAATCTGTCTTTTATGATTTCTCTGATCAGGTGTGCAGCCTACGACTCAAATAATAATGGGACTCAGATTTTATTTTAAATGCAAAGACTTGAATCCCCTGTTGCTAATTAAATCTTTAAAAAAATGAGCAGTTTCCAGCAGGTAGAGTCCTCCCTCTCCAGACTTGTGCTTCCACTCAGAGCGGCAGTGAGTCCCTGCTGTCTAAATTAGTTACAGTATATACACAACAGCACCCATGTTCAGCATACATGTATGCATATAGTTTGTATATGGATTACATATCATACAGTGGGATAAAACATTCAGTGTGTACATGTGCCGTCTGTCCAGATCTCGATGTCGTCAGCACTTAACAAGCTTCCCTGCAGGCTGCAACTATACATTCATACATTAACGCATATTACATAGAAGCACTGATTCAGGACGGGCTGCTTGTCTGATAAGGAAAGGCAGCATAAGAGGAGAAAATATGGCTGTTACTGTGGAATGTAAAGTCCTAACAAACAAACACAACCACCTAAAAAACAGACAAAATGTCAACACTCAGTATTTGGTGAGATTTCTACACTTCTATTGCAGCTAAAGTCTAAATCTGAGAGGAGGTGGCTGTGCTCTCCAGGGGTTAAATATGCTAACTGTGTATAAACAGAAGGTTTCCCTGAAAGATCCAGAGAAGGAGAAGTGTACGGCCTTCTTCCATGAAATCACTTAAAGGGGTAAAAGCATAATAACAGTCGATACAGCAGAAATCTGGCTGTAACCAGTGGACAGGAAATGAAACCTCTAAAGTCTCTGTTTCTGAAACTAATCACGTTAACTCACAGAAAGACGCAGGTAATAAAAACTTGAGGCAATATCGTCAACTTGGACATTTAGTGACCAGATAATCCCCGACAGAGGTTAGGATCTGTGGGAGTGTGTCCTCGGAGTTTCTGTACCACCAGTTTTCCAAAAGGGAGTAAATATCAATGTTGTCAGAAAAGGAAACAGAAAAAGTCTGAGTCAGTGGAAGACGTCTTTGTCCTGTCTCATCAGAGTGGACTGCACAGTGTTAGGAAGACAGGACAGCAGAGAGATACGACTCAAACTCCTGAAGATCTGGAGGGAAAAAGAGAAGGAAGAGAAGAAGAAAAGGATGAGATGAAATGAGGTGAGAGAAGAAGAAAAAGATCAAGGAGTGTGAGGACAGTGCAACAGGGTAAGGTGGCAACGACTGATTGTCATCATTAGAGATATTTTTTGTTTTATGAAAACATTAAAAAAAGGAAAAAACATTTTAAATAAAAACCAAAACAATCCAAAAAACAAAGAGAAACTCACCTTTTATTACTGAAAGTCTTATGAAATAATCAATACAAAGTCAACACAGCAGCTGTTTTCTAAATAAATGGCAGCCAACTTAGTGAAGGGGCATGCAGTACAAATCAATACAAATGAAGCAAACTGGGAAACACAGCTTTGTTTTCCTAAAGTGTTTAAGTGGTGTAGAAAATAAACGTCTGCCTCGGGTAACATAGGCTATGTAAATGCTGTAGTGTGGCATTGTTTCATGCAATGTATGTGTCCTTGTACAAACTCATTACATTTTTAAAAAATGATGAAAAAGAAGACAAACAAATGAAAGAAACATGTGTGTCCTTAGAAATATCAGAGGATTCTTATAAAACAGATGGCATGACGCTGACATAATGAGCAGATAAAATGTCCCTGCGTTGGGATTTATGACTGAAAAGCGGGCTCATACCTTCCTTTTCGGATGTTTCTGTATCGGCAGCAATGCAGGAAGAAAAAAAAGAAAAAGACATGATTATTTATATAATATTTAATGTGGACGAGAAGTGTGAGAGAAAACATGCAAAGCTGTTAAACATTTAAAACACCTCCCATCTTCATCTTTTACTATCCACAAATTAAACTCAGAGAACTGCCACTGCAGCATCCATCCAGCCAGACCTGATGCCAGTGTACGAGCAAACCACACAGTGATGAGATGAAAGGTTGTAGTGAAAGACGAGCAGATTTGTTCCTTTGCATGCTGCAGGCACAGCAAAGCTCGTAAGAGGTAAAACAGGAGTGAAGAAAAGAAACTAAAGGAAGAAGACCTGGAGTCAAATCAAGCCGTGCACAATGCAGAACACTAAAGGAGAATGTTATTTATTTATTTGATGTATTTAGGATTCTTCACATGACCACCCCAGTGCCATACTCAACAGATTTACCACTGCACTGCTCCAACACTGGAAGATTAACAACTGGCATATCATGTGATGTCATCATAGACTGTGTATGGACGAAGCAACCGGGTCTCAAAAATGAGGCCAATGCAGAAGTGAAAAAGTGCAATGCTCCAGACGGCCACTAGAGGCTGTCTCCAGTTGGCTTCAATTCAAAAATCTGGATTTTTAATCAAGAAAGACATTTTGATGCCATCAGCTAAAGTTAATTCTTCTTAAAAGTGGAAGATTTAGGGGCGTGGGTAGTTCAAATTCAAGTCTCACACACACTGATCTCAGGTTCAGGGGTTAGACCCGCCTCCTCTCTCCTCCCTTCATATCCAAATATGGTCACTTCAAACAACCAACATGGTGATGTTCAAATGTCGACCTCCTGGATACAAAAGCCAAGTTCACAAACCAACGGGTGGCTTCATCCATTCTCTACACAGTCTGTGGATGTAACCTGGAGCTGTTGGTTCCTCTCTTGTAATAATCTACAGCTGCAACTTCAATAACATCACATCACATAAATCAATTCATCAGACTTCCTACTCCTCCCTCAGGAGCCACAAACAAGCTTCATATCTCTTTATTAAATAAAGTGCTTCAAGGTGATGTCTCTCTGATGATGTTCACAGAATGACTTGAATTACTTTTCATTATGGATTAATCAACTGATCATTTACTTATTCAATTCCTTATTTGGTCTATAAAATGTCAAGACTCGGAAAGGGTGAGGATCTCAAATTGCTCGTCTTGTATGATGAACAGTCCAAAAACAAACATCGTCGCTAGTTTAACATCACTCAAGAAAAAAAAAAAAAAAACTAAAAAGCTAGAGTCAGTGCTTTTCTTTTTTTGCCTCAATACAAACAAACAAACAAGCTGCTGAAGCTTTTAGCAAAATAGATAAACATCATTTATTCTACAAAGTGTTGTCACTCCTGCCATTAAAGCAGTTTTATCAAAGAGCTTACTCACTGGTGGGAGTTGATAAGTGCTACCATTCATGCCAACTTCCACAACAAGCCCACAGATGGTGAACCATCTGCTCCATTGAGAGTAAACCCACATGGTCTGTGGTTGTGAGTATGGATCAGACAGCAAGCAGAGCAGCATTCAGCAGCCAGTCGCAGGCATGTGTGTGTGTTAGCTGACAGAGGCACACGGCAGGCACACGCAGACATGTCAGAGGTCTTACTTAAATCCCCAGCCAGTTCCCCCCAGGATTATCGCTGCTACCAGAATTGCACCGGCAACCGAACCTATTATGATATTGGTGCCACTGGGACCTGTGGGAGTGAAGGATCAGCCAGTGAAGAAAAACAAAAATTGAAAACAGCATGAACTTGAAGGTTTGGTTGTTGCCCTTTGTGACACTGTTTAACTCTACAAACTGCAACTGCTACCAAGCTTGAATTATCACATGTTTAACTCCTGTGCAGAGATTTCATGAAAGCACCATGATCTGCAAACTCAAAAAACACTGAAACACCCCTTTAAAAGCTGAGAGTAAAATATATGATGCTCATTTTTATGCTTCAGTTCTGAGTGTTTTCATTGTTTCATCTTTCGTACATCGTGGTTTTGTAAAGTTCGTTCAGATATTTTTAAATTGTTTCTGTATCTTTGCACCACCAGCTAATATAAAATTACACACATTCATTTCATTTCAGCTGTTGTAACAGTAAATAATGATCGGACTTACAAACACAAAACAACTTCCGCTGATGACTTGACAATGAAGATAAATGTTTTTTGTGAGACACTGTGACTGTACTGTGTCTGAAAGCTGCTCAGCGTGGTTACCTCTGTACTTCTCTGGACCGTCTGGCGGGGTCGGGGTGGGGATCGGGTCGAACACACTGCAGTCCTTCCCGGTGTAATCTGGATCACAGATACACTTCACCTCGTTACTGCAAGTCTGCGGGACGCGGAGGTGATACATCAACATTTGATCTAATTTGCAAAACTGAGAACTACAAAAAAGAGATAAAATCCTGGGGTGGTGGGGACAGATGGCGGAGGTGGACTCACCCCATGGTGGGAGCAGATGCGTGAAGTGGAGGAGCCTGGGCAGGTGCTGAGGTTGAAGGTGGTGACAGGGAGGCAGCGGCGCTCCAAACACATCATGTTTGGCCCGCATGGCGTCCCATCCTCCACATAACCCAGGTCCAAGCCATCATCCAACACTGCATGACCTCCCCTGCAGGTGAGACGGCCACACAAAATCACACTCAACACCTCTTTGTGTACTATATACACGAGAGGCGCTTGAATTAATTATTCTTTTTGACTGTGTCGGGTTGTCAGGACCAGAACTTTCCACCAATAGCGTCGCCATATTTGTCTACTTGACATAAATGTGGGTAAATTTCTGTCTCTCTTTGTCTGACTATAAAAAACAAAAATGCAAGAAGCACAAGACCAAACTGAAACTGTTTTCCTCTTTCATGGGTGCAGCTGCTTCACCTGCAGTCCAGGTATCTGTTCTGATGGTGGATGGTCAGGCTGGTGAGTTTCCCCTGCAGCTCTCCAAACCTCGGCCGCTCTGTCAGATTGGTGCACAGCAGCAAACCACACAGGACATCTCTGTAAAAAATAAAATAAAAAAAAGAGAGGAGTTGCAATTAAAGCACAAAACTCCATGAGATACAATTCACACAGAAAAACCTCCATATGACTGATTGTTCACTCACTGCTTGTTGCACTGCACCCAACCCTGACCACTGGGGTCTGGACCACAGTTTCCTTTCTCCGTGCCCTCAGAGTTCAGCTTCTCATAGCAAAATCTGTCTGCTGAGTCTGCAAGGAGACGACACAATCTTTAAGATCAAGGATTTTTCTTACACGTACTCTGTTGTGGATAAGAGTCACAGAAAAGCATCGCCACCCACAGCCACAAGAGGGCAGCACAACATCAAGAAATAAAGCTCAACATCCAATCCAAACCTACTGTAGCCCCACAGAGTCCTGCACTGGCCATCTCTGGTCTTACAGCGACCTCCATAACAACGACCCTGATGGTGGAAAAGAGCGGACATGTTGATGAAGTCCTTACAAAGCGAGAAGAGAAGCAGTGATGGACAGTTCACTTCACCTGGCCGGCATCGCATGTGTAGCCATCCAGTTTGTGGACATTGTGAGGACACTGCAATAGACAGAATATTATGTGTTATCTGGGGTATTTCTGATTTTTTAAGGAGCTGGATAAATGCACAGATGTGTCCTCTTAAGTCACCTGGCTGGAGTCTCCGGTGCAGGTCTCAGGAATGTCACAGTCATTCACGGCATCGCGGCACGTCACGCCTCTCAGCTCATACTGGAGGAGGGGAGGACAGAAAATGTAGACGGGCAACGTAAGCAAGAGGAAAATGTAATTTCCATCATGCGGTGAGTCAGTGATGAGAGAAGATGCGATGAACAGCTACACACTGTCCAGTATTTTTGAAATGTAATTGCCTCATCAAAATTCTACTTAGTAAACACTGATGTTCTAAAATTACTCCTAAAATCTCCCAACTGAAAATCTAACAAATTTAATACAACAGAAATGAAGCACAACAACATTACATCCATTTTGGTGACCTCCTCCTTTCCCTCCCATTACAGGAAAAGGTTACTGTATTACAAAACTGTACGATGTATTAAAGCAGCTCACCTTACAGTCCCTGCAGCAGAGGCCGTTGCTGCACATGGCATTGTGGGTAAGAGTGCACTTCTTACAGCAGTTAGCTCCACTCTGAGCACACTCCTACAGCACATTTGTTAACAATAAGACAATATATAAGCATATGACTTTGACCATGAGTTAGGGAGCAAAGATTTATCATCACTCACTTCATCACAAGGCTTCCAGACTTTACAGTATTTGTATGTACTGCTGTGAATCAATCAATATGACATTTGTTCATCTGTCTGATCTCACCACCAGAGATCCACAGTCACATTCTTCTCCCGGCTCCACATATCCATTCCCACACTCTGACGGGTCCAACAGCTACAGGGGAAAAACAAAACACAACAACATGTCGTTTGTATTCTGTTCAGTCTGCACTGAGGACACAGAGCTTTCCTTATATTTCTGTCTACATCCAAGTGATCACCACTGCCTGAAAAGCTTCTCTGATTAGAAACCAACCATCACCTCACCTTTGTGGGCTTGTTGAAGAGGCAGCTGCCTCCTCCCTGTTGGAGGAAGCGCAGGTACTCATCTATACTGCAGCGAGAAAACTTCCTGGGCAGGTAGTAGCTGATCGATACAAAAACACAGAAATCCCTTTTTAATACATTTGTTAGAAAATGTAAATGTTGATTTTACAAGCTACAATTAAGGAGCCTTCACTTCATTGAAGATCATATACATCACATAATTAATCAACAGAATTACAAAAGTATCTTGTTTTAATTGAGGATTTGTTCATAGTAAACTGAGTTCATACCCTGTATCCTCCATGATACAGCCCAGCCATGGATCAGGACACCTGCAGTCTCCTGGACACACACAAAACATTTCTGTGGTCACGACACGACTGCACCCAACAAAATCTGCTCTGCACTGCTGAAATCTCACCATCCGAGGGAGCCAATGAGATGATGTGTTTCCTCAGTAATAATCTTAATATAAAGAGCTCAGCGTTCAAATGAAGTGAGCTCTGTGTATCAGTTTACATTTGATAAAGGTGTTTGAAACAACCTGATGATACAAACATTAGAGGAAAAGAAAGAGACTACTGTGGGTATGAGGATTTAATAGAGGAAATACAGTGTCTCTGGACGTCACCTGCAGCCGCTCGCTCCTTGTTCCTCAGCATGCCGATGTTCTGGCCCAGACTCTGACACAGTGTGATGGCCATGGGACCCACACTGCCAAACTGAAGGAAAACATACACATTAAGAAGAAAAGCCACAAACAACAAGTGAGTACACAAAGTGCATTTTCAGTCTCACCTCATTGATGCCTCCACCTCGAGTGAGTGAGCAGATGCCCCCGACGTAGGCTGCCTCGCTGCGACTGCTCATGAAGGTCCTCCCGCTGTAGTAAAGACATGGAGACTGTCAGCAGAAGAAGTAGAAGAAGAAGGAGATTAAAAAGTAACAAGGGAGAGAAGAGCATGGAGAAGAATGAGTGATAAACAAAGGGGAGAAAGGAGAAGAACAAAACCGAGAAGTAGAAGAAAGAGGAGAAGAAAAATAAAAGGGGGATAAAAAGGAACAAGGGAGAAGAGCAAAGACAAGAGATGAAGAACAAATGGGAGGAAGGAGAACAAAGAAGAGAAGTAGAAGAACAAGGAGAAAGTGAATATACAGAAAAGATGGAGGATGAAAAGAATCATGTGAGGAGGAAAGAAACAAAACAAAGGAGAGGAGGAAAAGGAAAGAAGGAGCAGCAGCTGCAGGAGGAGGATAATAACATCAACTAAGATCTGACGACTGAACCCACGAGAAGAGGTGCACAGCGTCGCAGCGTTCTTTGATGCTCTCCTTCCTGTACTTCATGAAGTCGCGCAGGGTGAGCAAGGCATCGTCGCCGATGGAGACTTTGTTTTCAGACGACCAGGTTTCCATGGCCACCAGGACGATGCGAGTGTTGAGCTGCTCCTTGTAGATCTTGACACATCAAAAAGGGGAAACCAGCATGAATTGCGGAGGCGAGGAGTTGCAGCCAACTCGAAGGATTCAGCTCATGTGAGCATGTGTGGATGTTTTAATTTGAAAGGAATCAGACACCAAATCAATTTAAATTTAGAGACATATTTTTGCTCTTTAAACGGCCTTGAATGACCTGTAAAAGTAGGTATAAGTTTCCAATAGTTATCCCATATTATCTACACAATGCAATATGGTGCATGACACTGAATGTAACCACAACTCTTGCTCGTTCAGGTTGTATTTAAATCGTGTTATTATGAAATTTCTTCTGAGGCAAGGATAGAAGTCTTCTTTCAAATCTCGAGTGAATAAAAGAAATGAATCTCCAGGTTTTATGAAGCTGATGAGTAACTAAAAACTAAAAGAAAAACAGGATCTATTCTGAGAAACTATTTTCACAAGGAGACGGATTCAAGATTCACTCTTAACTACATATCATTTAAGTATCACAGACAATGGAGATGGTTGAATCTGTCTACTTCACTTATGCTGTGGGAGAAAGGAAGGCAGCAGCTGGTTGCTATGGGAACCAGCATATTTGTGTTTGTCCCCAGTCAGCGATGGGTTTCCAGTGCTGATGCTACAGCAGAGGACATGAGGACACAGACTGAGTTTTGTCGCACTTCATTTGGCGGTTTTGAAGGATAATTAAATCAGCTGCATCACACACACATAAAAATCTAGTTTGAGGTGTGTGACTGTAAAATCATCTCCCTCATTCAGTATTTTCGGACAATATTGTTTTGTCTCCTTTAAATCCAAACATGCAACAGTCTTACTTGAGAGTGCCTCTTTAATCTGGTTCATCACTTCATTGCACAGCACAGAGAGCCACGTGAACTAGAATTGAAACTAACTTTTTATACCCTGAAACTGAGATTTGAATAATTAATAATTATATAAAACTACAAATGCATTTATAAAACCTTAGATGTAGATACACAAATAGACACTCTTTCAAAGTCATGGGGATTCATGGGAAGAAATTTATCAAATGTTTTCCATTTGGCAGAGTGATGCACACAATAACAGAAGCAGGACAGGGAATAGATCTAAAATAATCCAAAAACAAACAAATAAATATATAAATAAATAAATAAGGATGGCCCGCTGAGGAACGTCCCTGCAGGAACAAAAGCCTCTGAAAGGTGGCAACTGTCCCAAACAAAGCTCATCCACTCTAAAGGGATGCCATGGTTACACAGGATGGATGGAGGAGGATAGGAAGCTCATCTCTTCAGCAATAATTCTACTTAAATGGAGTCTAGAGATTGAGGGGTTTGTGTGCTGTACAATTTGTAAAGACCCTTGAGATAAATTTCTGATTTCAGGTTAAAAACATAAAATAACCTCACCAAATCCGCCATGTTCACCACCGATTTGGCAAAAATCTTCGTCTTATCTGTTAACCGACGGAGCTGCACAAACTGAAAAAAAGAAGAACAGTTTTCAGAGTCTCTTGGTGCTGATCGGTCATATCAGGCATCAACATGACTTCTAACCCCTTAAAGACGTGAGCTTCACACCTACCAGCTCGTAATCGTTGACAACCATCAGCTCGATGTACTTGGTCTCAGTCTGGACGGTGCGTTGGCCTCGCCGCACCTGGAGGGGGCAAAAGAAACCCACACAGCCACATGGTTCAGTCCGCTGTCAAAATAACCTTCACACAAGACAAACAGACACACATTAATACAACACGCACACACACCCAGCAGGAGAAACCACTATACACACACACACACACACATGCTGATGCTGGTGAAACTCTAGTCTTTGTCCTTGAGAGGGTAACACAACTTGGAGAAGAACAATCATTCATTCATGAAGCAGAATATTAATTTGCATCTCAAAAGATAATTTTGCAGCGTCTGATTACTTCTGAAATCCAAGAAGAAGAAAAGTCTCCTGAAGCCTCTAAAACCTTCCCTTTGCATCTTTTCCTTGGTATGTAATAAAGAAAGGCTGCGGACAATTTCAGCATGATTTAAAAAGTCAAAATAAAAGGGCAGCAGCTGCTTTATTTGACCAACCCTTACTAGTAAAAATCATTGACTATATATAGAGAGAGACTGTATGAAGCTAACGTGGCGTCACCCACTGGTTTGTGGACTCACATTTTGAAGCCAGGAGTTCATTTGACATTCATGACCATATCTGGATATGAAGAGAGGAGCGAGGAGGCGGGTCTGACCCTTGAACCTGATACCACTGCCCAAAGTGTGTGAGACTCAAGTTCAGGACTAGTCTCACTGGAGACAACACCTTTCAATCAAAGCAACCACGCCCCTAAATCTTCTTCTTCTTGAAGACTACTTAATTATGAAGTGATTTTCAGAAGGACCACTAGATCACTGAGAAGAGTTGACTTTAGCTAATGGCATGAGAAGGACTTTTTTTTTAATTATTTTTTTGGATTTGTTTTGGAGCCAGCATCTAGTGACCATCAGGAGTACTGCACTTTTTTACATTTCCATATTGGCCTCATTTTGGAGCCCCGGTTGCTTTGACTGTTTCCATATACAGCAGGGGTCTCAAACTCATGCCATGGAGGGCCGAGACCCTGCAGGTTTTCTTTCTAGCCGCTCACTAAAGCAGGTGATTTTAATGATCAACACCTTCTTCAATTTGAGGGAAGGAGCTCATCAGTGAGATCAGCTGCTGGAGAGATGGTTGGAAAGAAAACCTGCAGGGTCTCGGCCCTCCATGGCACGAGTTTGACACCCCTGATACAGTCTATGATTGCTGATGGACCACTGTGGACCAAAGTAATGGGACTGACTGACTGGCAGCTGCTAGCATGACTTAAAAAGTCACAATAATGAGCAGAAGATGCTTTATTTGACTCATCCTGACAAGAAAAACCCCACGTAACTCAAACGTGTTTCAATCCAGTTGAAAAATGTCCTCAGGTTTCAGAAACCACCACTTCTCTCTCTCCCTACCTCTTTCCTTTTGAAGTTATTTTGGGATTCTGTTTTTATTAGCATGAAAGCTGAGACAAACTATCAGCATGAGTGTGGAAATTTGGCATCGTCTGACAGACTTCTTTGTAAAATATTAATTGTGTTTGCATATCTCATCTCTGATGTTTCCCCCTCATGGTGACACTTGCTGCAAAACACACCACATGTTTCTGGCAGGCTATCACGGAGGTGTGTGTGCGTGCACTGAGAGAGAGACTCGTGCAGACTGGATGAAAACTGACTTGTCTTTTTGAGCGTCTGAGGACTTCTGTAAAAACAGGCTTCTCTTCTTCAGACCAGTCGTCTCCATCGTTTAGCTCGCCGTCTCCGTCTGTCTGCCCCTCAGGCTCGGTGCTGTTCATGGAGCATCCTGCAACACACGCACACACACACACACACACACGAGTGAGAGTGAGCGTGAGAGAGAAAAGTGGCGAGTCATCAGTCCAGGGATGGATGTAACTGTGTATTTTAGTCCACTGATCTGCTAGATAGATCAATATCATGCAGCCAGCGGAGGAGAGAGAAGGAAAGGGGGAGAGTATAGGAGGACAAATGGGGAGTGAAAAGGGATGAAGGGAGGGAGGAAGTGGGTAACAGGAAGAAGGGGCGGAGGGGAGGCAAATCCGGAGAGACAGATGAGTGTGAGGGACGAACAGGAGATACGGCCAAATGAGTCGTTTCACAAGGACGAGGAGGACAGACGGACAACCTGAGGAGGACACTGGATGTGTGGTGTGTGTAAATGAAGCAGAAACGCAACCAAAAAAAAAAAAAAAAAAAAGACAGAACATTTGCTTGAGATTAACGTCAAGGACAAAGCTGAACATGTCCTCTCCAAACAAGTAATGGCAGGCAGCCGTCGAGTGTCTGAAATAAGCTGCACACTGTCGGCTTTCATCACAATCTTGAAGTTGAGTGTTAAATCCATGACTCCCAAAACGAGACAATTAATCTGTTTTCTCGCACTAAAATTTCACAGCATAAAAATAGGTTTGTGGAGTTTGTGTAGTTGTGTGTCACTTAAGTTTTGCATTTCTAAATTAGAGAGCACTAAGTCAGAAACACTGTAACTGTTAAAAGTTTTATCTATGCATCAAGGAAAATGGAAAAAATTTCTTATAAATGGAGAGAAATAGGTTTGAAGATTTTCCTACCCGGACAGGGAGGTGGGAAGAGGTCAATGTCGGGCATTCGATACACAATGTGGTCATTCAGCTCCTGGAGGATGTCAGAAAAAACAAAAAGAGGGAGAGGGAGAAAAGAAAAAATACTTTTTAGTGTGCAGCTGAAAGGTCAAGACAATGTTGAATATTTACATTGTTTCCTTACTAATAATTGTAGTCTAATTTTAGAGTAAACGTCACTTTTTGCTTTAAGGTTTGTTTTTTTTTAATATAAAAACCATGATAAACTTAGAAAAAACACTTACCGTATTTTCTGGACTATAAGCCGCTACTTTTTTCCGACGCTTTGAAACCTGCAGCTTAAACACGGGTGTTTCTCATGTATCAGCGGCACGAAGCTCGTTAGCTTTTTACAAGCTAGCAAGCTACATTTAGCCGATACATTTAGCCTCGTCACATCAGACCCAGTCAGAGTGGACCACATGAAACTGTTTGAATAAATTCAATAGCGGCTTATAGACAGGTGCTCAAGAGTCCGGAAAATACGGTAGTTACAAGATTTAACCAGTGGGTTTAATTTTTATTATTGGCTTTGATGACCTCTTTCAAAATAAAGGTGACAGGGTCATTGTCATGTTTTACACAAAAAAGAATATTCAAAGCAACTTAATGCAACTTTTTAAATATGTTTAAAACCCTTAATTTAAAAGTTAGTGTTTGTATTTTCCACAGAGGAGCCAGAAAAATGTGCAGAGGTAAAGCTAAAAGAAAGAAATCATAGTAAAATCTTGAACATCATAATACACCATGGTGATAAGAGGACTCATTTTGAAAGTAAAATCCTCAAACTCTTAACTGATTTATTGACAGCAAATGCAGCTCTTTAACAGTGATCACCCTCAGATGAATGAAAAACAATATTTTTAATCCCACAAAACTGAATATTTTCTCATCGTGAACGTAAAAGCTCATGTGTGAAGAAAGTGTTGTCCGTGGAGGTGCAGACAGACCAGCGGGAGGGAGGAAGAAAGTGCTCTGATGCATAATTAATCAATCTCAGGGCTGTCATAATGGCAGTAACACTACTGGACACGGTGGTACACTTGAGCCGGGGATAAATACTTTATGAAAATGACCCATCTGTGATAGAGAGAGGGGAAGAGAGTGAGGGAGTTTGGAGATGAGCTGAGAGGCTATTGATCCATCTCTCCAGTCTATGTAATTGAGCTCTACTTCGATTACTGTGGGCCTTAATGGGAAAAAAGCTCAGCCTCTTTCACTGCCAACACTTTCTTCTCACTCACTCACTCCCTCCAATCACTCAGTTTCTTTCTTTTTCGACAACAATTTAAAAATCAAATCTGAATATTTTTAAAAGACCTAAAAAAAATGTTGTTTTTATCCATTATTTCAGGTTTCCTGTTCTCCCCTCATCTCTGTCAGATAGCTATGAGACTGGAGATGTGTTTCAGTGACGGTGGATTGTGTATCAACTCAATACCTTGCATACAGCAACTCAGAGATAGAGTAACACTGTCTGGACTGCCGGTAAGTCATTGAGAGTGGAGGCAGAGAGAGAAAATGAGGTTTGGTGGAGAATACAACCACAGGCTGATGTGTTTTTGCAGAGCCACTTTTTCAAGATGTTTTGAATGTGATCTTGTTTCAGATCATTTGCATTTAAAGTTTGGTAAGAAGTGAAGCAACCAAAACTATTCATTGGGAGAAGCTCGTAGTGACGCTTTGAAGAAAATATGTCTGTTTACTGCTGACTTCAACTACATTAATGCACCTCACTGAGTCCTCACTCACCTGTCCGCTGTCCACAGGCTCAATCCCGTAAGAGAAGTTCCCATCAGAAAACATCCCCCTGAAAAAATGTTTTAAAGAGCACAGCAGTACGTTACTTCATTACCTCAACTACAAACGTAAAGACTGATACAACTGCAGCTCAGATCCAAACTAAAAGCAGATGATGTGCAGTTATGTTCAGATGCTTTGGTTCAAAGGGATTTTAATTGTTTTAAGTGATTATATGATCCTTGTTTGATGTGGTAGATTTCCTTGTTTGCCATGTATGAAGTTACACTCACATGTGACGACTGCTCCTCCACTGCCTTTTTGTGTTTATTCTTATGTGCTGACCACTAACTGACCACAACAGATCAAATGTTTGCTTTGTTTTAAAATCCTTCAGACCAGAAACACAGTGGGAGATGTTTGTTAAAACTTAAACATAAACTGAAGAGGGTTATGGACTTATTCTTTTGGGCTCCTGAGTGTGTCCACGTGTCATGTTAGGTGACAATAAAAGTATGAGACTCACTGCAGGCCGTGGCATGTCGACAGGGCGACCCAGGAGTTGGGCAGCCCTCGCACTCGCCCGTGGTAGTAGCAGTGCTCACCTCCCTGAAACCCAAATACAGATTACAGTAAGACACCCAACACTCCATCATCCAGTAACATGCTCACGTCAAATTTCAGAAAATGAAACCAACACCGTCTGATCTCCTGGCCGCTAAATACACACAGGGCAGGTATTTTCCGTCAGCCGGAGGCCTCCGGTCAGGTGGGTGGGCTGGCTACAGGAGATCAGTGACTGTTGTACGACTTGGAGCCTGAGAAAACCTACACCTCCTGCAGCTGCAGCTGAGTTGAGTTTCAGCAAGGAGAAGCTGTGAGGGTAACTGTGTGCGTTTAAGTGGGATTAAAGTGCAGGAAGGACAGGGGTCAAACAGGATGGAGTCCAGTTTCAGTGTAAAGTGAGTACATGTAAACACAGAGAGAAAAGAATTCAGATTTTCTTTATTCAAACAACAGATTCTCAGGAAAAACTCAGTGTCCTGCCAGCAGTGATGCACGCTGCAAAAAACTCATTGTAGTTTACAGTGCAAATTCACTGCACAGTGGTAACAGTTAATGCTTTCTGGGGTGTAGATTTGTATGTCAAATCTAATCAGAGTCAGAAAACAACTCTATAAAATAAGATCTCTGGGTGATGGAAGAATGATGAAGAACTGGATACACGAGTCAAAGATGATATTTACTCACCAACTGTTTGCTGTCGGTCAATGTTACAAAAAAAAAAACACTTTTCCTAATGTTGGGGAGGTTTTACAAATAATCTCTTTTTAATATAAACTGTAAAAGTCGACACTGTTTGAAAATTGTGCAGTAAGGCTGAGTGGCGCTGTAGTGATCACTCTGTAATACATCCATGCTTTGTGTTACCTGATGAATTTCCAGAAAATTCATGTACAGACATTCAGTACAAGTCCCCAGAGAGAAGTTTTCTAATGACTGTTGTGATTTCCTGACTTTTCCTTAACATTTTTGGCCTTTAGCAAAATATCTTAACAACCTCATGGTAGGTTTTGCACAAATATTAATATATCAAAAAGAATTCCAATAATTTGTTATTGGAATTCCACAAAGTGAAAAAAAAATCCAGAGCAGAAGCTGAGATATCCTGACTTTCAGTCACTCGATCCTAAACATCCCAACACGCAACTTAATAGTGTCTTTCTCTAGACAGTGTATCTGGTAAATGTCCACATCTTTAAAACTTCATGTCCCCAGTTTGTAAGGCACACTTTCTGTCCCTCTGTTATTCCTGAGACAAAATATTTACTACTAAAGTGACATGATTTGATTGATTGTCTTCACTGAAGTCTTCCCCAGAAAGCAACAGGATGTGTATAAATCTGAAATATAGCTGATTAATTGTCTGTGTGGCTCTTTAATATTGGATAAATAACCTGTGCCAGCTGGTGTGACAGTATTAGCTGATACAGTTTGGCAGAACTTCTGAAATGTGTTACCTGCACACCTCGCTTCAGATACAATCACCTGATTATTCATAATCCCCTGAAAGGCTCCACCTGGATGATCGTGTTTTGAATATAGTGTTTCTACGCTGCCTCTCACAGTACAGGAACGATCAGATTACGACAATCTGAGAGGAGAGTGGCTGCTGTCAGTCAGGCAGCACGTGCAGGTCCTCAAATGAGAGAGATAACAAAAGTTTCTGAGAGGAAACTAAAACGATTACAATCAGGAAACAAAGTATAATAAAGTTGGTTTCATGTTAATGGAGAGAGGTGACATGTAACTATTTGGAAGTTGGGATTGTGTGTTTCTCCGTGTGTGTGTGTGTGTGTGTGTGTGTGTGTGAGACAGCGAGAGAATCAGTTTCAGGTGTTTGTAATGAACCCCAATAAGTTGTGTCTGCCACCTGAGCCTGCTGTCGTCCAGCACGGCTGACGGACCAAAAAGAAAAGAGGCAACTTGGAGCCGCTGTTCTTCATGCTTGGTCGACCTTTACTCCGAGCTCCTTCTCAAAGCTAGAAAAAAAAAATTCACTCAGACATCCTGTCAAGTCAAATACAAGATTTCTCATCAGACGAACAACTTCGCAAAGAAATGGAGTACATGTAATGTACTTTCTCGGGCTTGATGTAAAAACCGGCTGCTCTGAGGGGGATTCAATCTGAACAGGTACAGCCTTACACACAGTCAGGCTCCTGTTGATAAGAAATCAATGGCTGGCCTGGTTGTCTGTCAAGTACAGCATCTTCATCTTGCCTCAAGTCAGTCACACACAGCTCTGAGAGGAAGATAAAAATCAGACTTTTCTTTATCCCTCGCCAGGTGAAACCCAGCCTGTCGGGGACTTTAGATGAAGCTGTTGTTTGTCCATCTGTCAAACATGATTCTCAGATGTCCACTGGACAGCTACATTTGGGGGGGAGGGGGGTGTAATGCATTTAGTCTGTTTTGGTGTTACACAGTGATCTAATTACACTATGGAAGCTGTAAAAAAAAAAAAAAAAAAAAAAAAGCAAACTTTAAAAGGCTGTAACTGCTTTACCACTTCCAGTGTTTACTTCAACTAAAACATATTAGCTTGCAAATGTTCCTGCGTCATCACTAAATTAACTCATCTGCAAATTTATGGGATGTAGAAATCAGAAGTTTTCTGTAAAAGTGCAAAAACACTACATAAAAAATAACTTCTGTAAATAAAAACAGGTTAATTAACAAAAATCATATACCGTATTTTCCGTATTTTGAGCGCACCTGTCTATAAGCCACTATTGAATTTATTTGAACAGTTTCATGTGGTCCACTCTGAGCATGTATCCGCGGCACGGAGCTTGCTAGCTTGTAAAAAGCTAACGAGCTTCGTGCCGCCAATACATGAGCCACACCGGTGTTTAAACTGCAGCGTTCAAAGCGTCGGAAAAAAGTAGCGGCTTATAGTCCGGAAAATACGGTAGCAGGTATCTCAGAATATCCGACAAAAATATAAATGTTACATTGTTGTGATTAGAGCCAAACTGCTAATGTGTTAATTTTACAATAAAAAAATGACTATGATTTAATTTTAATCAGTTCCAGACTTCAGATTAAGTGCAGGTATATTATGAATCTTATTCAGACGCCGCGTCGTTCTATTCTGATGTGAAATAAAAGGACGCTCATCATTCATACTGAACAGCGAGACGGCCGACAGCACTTAGCACGGTGCAAGATAATAAATAAATTAAAGGTAGGATTACAAGGCTAAATGGAGGAAATCAAATTGCCTGACACAGCAGACACATACTGATTGTGAGGGACGAGAGTGTGCTTTTTCAGAGACGTATGCACTTCAAATAATGGCCACTCAACTTCATGCAAATATAAACCATGTTGCACAAGAAATCCTGGACTACTGGTGAAAGACAGAGCGAGGTAAGCAGCACGCTACATCAGCAGTGAGTCACTGTATGAATGAAATAATAACTGCTTGCACTCACAAATGGAGGCAAATAAAGAGTCATGTCCTGCAGAAAGAAGAGAATCACATCTGACAATATCAGCTGTAACAGAATTAAAAAAAGCTGGAGTGTACTCAGTGTCTGGACTCAGCATTGTTGATCTGAGAGGAAGAGGAAGAGAAAGGTAATGAAACAATAGGAGCTGATGTGAAGTGAAAGGAGGATGAGACAGCACAAATGCATTACTCCTCTGCATGTTGAGTCCTAAAGGGTTTTTTTTTCCCAGATACAATAAATTGCATTGCAAAAAACAAAAAAGATAAGGGACTTAATAATTTAACTATATCAGGAGAAATCATTCAAGAGACTTAATGCAGCCGAATCTAAAATACTTCTGTGTTTGAGAAAAGCTAATTTATCATCAATGTGCAGCTATGTTTTCCATATGAAGTGCAGCTAGCTCCAATCTGGCAGTAAAGACCAGAAATTAAATGATTTAGTTTATTATTTTACACATGTTAGAAATTAAAACAACAAAAATGTCTTGGTATTTTCCAGGAGACAACATATGAATATTAGCTTTCTTAAATAACAAACAGATTTTGTAATGGCAGAGAATAAGAAAAAAAAGTGCAGATTTTGTCACAGATTGAGACAGCTAATATGTCAGCAGGACAGTGATAAATCTATAAAACAGTGTCTATCAGTTCCAGGCCATTCTTATCCTTAATTCAATTCCTCTTTTAGTCGTGTGTCATTGAGATTCAATCTGAATGAGACAGTCACCAGCTCAGTGGAATAGCACAGATCCACGGGGAGCAATAAAAAAGTGACACACAAAGGCAACAGGAATTTATTGGCTCTTCAATAAAACTAAATAAATCAATATGGAGAAGCTGGTGGGGGAGGGGGCTGCTTACAGCGGCTCCTTAGTCCTGCATGTAGAGGAGGAAATGACCACAGTGTGATTCCTAAGTCATTTCTCCATTAACGTATGCAGGCGTTTGCATATGCATCACACAATTTAAAAGGATTTACATGTGTTTGGTTCATGTAGCTGTTTAGATATACAAAAATATTATATAGTGTAAACTGGCAACTGCAAACCATTTTATTGTCGTAGTATAAATGGTTGAAAATATGAAATATCCGGCCAATCAGAAATAACTACCTGATCCATCGAGATAATAAAACACTAATAAAGTGCAATGCAGGCTCAACAACTACAAAAAATTAACACATCTGTCTTGCTGTTTGACTGATTAAAGACTAATATCAATGCGACTGTATCTGTCATGATGTCATCCGTATTCTTGATTTTATATCTGCATTGTTTCTAAATAAACTATGAAACTGACACAAATTTATATCCAACACCAAACTTGACGTGTTTGTCTTGGTGTGCCCCAGGGATCCACTGTTGGGCCACTATTATTTATATACAACAACTGTATGAATGATTTGATAAATGTGCCCAAGTGTATCTTCTACATTCCCCCCCATCATCTGCTCATTAGCATTAAAAATAATATATCCTATTAGTAAAAACACATATCATAAACCTTGGAGACGTTTTTGATTTCTAAGGCACCTCTCTTTGACAAATAAAAATAATTCAGATTCAGTATATTCATTTATGTCCTTATTTCACATGAGCAAATACCGTTTAAAATACTGTCGGCTATATGGAAAAATATCTGTGGACAGATTGTTTAGGAATTTATTTGCCCCTTTGGCAGATTTACTGATGCATCTTAGAATATGTATAAAACATAATGTGACTTTTACAAAAATTATATACATCTGTATAATACAACACAATAACACAATAGCTAGAGAGATATAAATAGTTCTGTGCGACTTTTTCTTCTCCCTGCACCAATTATGCTACGTTTTTTTTTTTGTTGTTGTTGTTGTTGTTTTTAAACCCATTATTGACGTCTGTTTGATTTTAACCTGTGTCTGAAAAACTGTTGCAGTGTCACACATCTGGCTCCAAAGGTTCAGGCAGAGGGTGTTTTGTACGACTTGGTTTAGTTGTTTCTGGAAATGATGGACGTGATTTGAATTCGCCTCACGACACAACAAAGTAGACCCACGCTGGTACTGCTGCTGACTGCTGGTTACCGTGGCAACCGTGTACCGATTGGTCAGCTGGTTCGTTGGCAGAGGAAAGGAGAGTGAAAGACAGAGAGAGAGAGGAAGAGGGAGGGAACGAGACTAAAATAAAGCAGAGGGTACAGACAGAAAGATGCTGTTGAGAGTTGAGCTGTCTGCCCGTCTCAGAGACTCATTATTAAAGGGCATTTTGCTCGAATTTATAATTCATGACGGCGCAGACCGTGTCAACACTTCAAACAGCAGTGCTTGTGCAGCTGTGGCTAGAAAGTGTTTTTTGGATGCGTTTCCAAAAGGTTGAGGACGATGTGTGGATGTAACAGGCTGAAGAAACACATGAGCTGACACTGAGCTAACAGAAGCAAAACGTCTTCATCGCTGTTTACAATAGTATCGACACATTTAAAAACATTGGCCATTCTTCTGAATTTCTAAAGGGTAACATAAAGAATTGATGCTGCCATTGATCATCAATACGGATAATATGAAGATAAAAAAAGGTCAGAGACACAAAGTAACAAATGAAATGGGGTGTAATTGAGCTTCTTATTCTCAGACAGAACAGGAAAGCAAACATTTGTTACACTTTTACTTTAAGATAAGGCTTTAAGATCACGCCTGGGTCACAGATAATCTTTGTTAAAATCTCAAACATGCTCACACTGTCCGATCCGAAAATTGTGGCTTGTTATAAGATTAGAGCAGTGCACCTCATGTGATCTCACATCACATGAATATGAGTAACCGTTGTAAACAATGACTCGTTTCTGCACAGTGAGATTTACAGGTGGATGTTCTTACCTTTCAACTATAAGACTATAATATGGTTTGAATTTCCTCATCTACCTCTCAGTAAGAAAAGTATCTTTTTTCCAAGATGTCACACTTCTTCTACAAACCTACCATATTCTGTGACAGCTGCCCGTCCTCGTCAAAGTGACGCTCGACGTAGTCTGTAGATAGGAGGTCACTGCAAAAAAAAAAAAAAATGATAGAAAAATATGAAGGTTGAACAGTTATATGTACAATGTAACATTTACTTTGAAGCTGAATTACATTAAATTTGTTCAAACTGGTTGGAAAGCAAATGAAAAGTATAATATAAATGCAAAATGTAGAGGAGGGGGTGAGTCTATAAAATAGTGGAGGACAGACAGATGAAGAAGGATCAGAGTGCACATGAGTCCAGTCATATCTCAAACTATTAAAATGCCGCCTAATGGGTTTTTGGTATGGATGCGTTAATGGCATGTGTCCACTTACTGGTTGAGTTCCAGGTCAAGGATGAAGGACCTGCCAAAGGCCTCCACCAAGAAGCTGCTCTGGGCTAGATGGATGGGCTGAGAGGGACAAGATGGGAGAGGAGGAGGCATCAAAATAATGAAGAAAAAAGTGAGCATGCCACAAAATCACTATTTAACAGGAATAAAAAGAGGATCCCTCTCTTTCAACAGAGACGTGCAGTAGGTCCTGTAAATACAGAGCAGATAGAAGCAGCAGCAGTGGCCAAATTACTATACGAACAATGTCTACATCTTTCTAAGTCAAGGTCAAACATCTATTTTTCTGCAGCAGCTCTTAGTTTGTCTCATCGCTCCTCTCTGTGCCAGAAGGGCAAGTACACTGCTGGATAAATAAATGTGATCATTTGCAGTGATGTGCAGCAGGGCAGCACTATAAATGGGTATTTAAGCATCTAAAGCTCACTTTTAGATTACATCTCCATTCATATTGCAGCACAGCATTGATCCCAGACACTTACTCCAGTAAAAAAAGCTCACTACATTTGTCGAGTATGCCACGCTGTCATGAAACCGTGAATGAGAAATGTGGCAGAATGTGATGAAGAGAGTGGAGCAAGAAGGAAAACAGATTGATGTTTAATATGAAATAATTTGACAGCCTACATAGAGAGCCAAGCCTCAAAGACTCTGATAATAAAAAGATGTCCTCCTTCAGTAACCTCTCCCTGGAGGCGCGACAGCTCATCCATCCCGGAGGCTTTAGGATAAAACTCTGTGCCGGGGCTCATTGCCTCTGTCTAACCTTGCTCCAAGGTGAAGCCCCATCCACAGTGGAAGACAGAGTTGTGTGGTGGCTCCCATCAGTACTTACTGGCCAGCTGCGAGGCAGGTCTCAATAGTATCACCCGGCACTCTCTGCAAACCACTTAGTATCAATCTAACCCTCCACTGGGTCCATATAGTGTGCAATAAAAGCCCACAATGGTGCTGGTGAGCAGAAATAAGAAAGCTCCATTAGAGCTGTGAAGATTCGTTTGTTTACATCGTATTTTTTATTTAACCTTAATCCCCAGATATCATAATTCTTCCTGTAATTCAGGTCCCACAGCAACTCAGCTCCAAACACTGAATCAACACAAACAGGATGACAGTACTCCATAGTCCAGTAATGACTTACCGTATTTTCTGGACTATAAGCCGCTACTTTTTTCCAACGCTTTGAACCCTTAAACACCGGTGTTTCTCATGTATCGGCGGCACGAAGCTCGTTAGCTTTTTACAAGCTAGCAAGCTCCGTGCCGCCGATACATTTAGCCTCATCACGTCAGACCCGGTCAGAGTGGACCACATGAAACTGTTCGAATAAATTCAATAGCGGCTTATAGACAGGAGCGCTCAATAGTTCGGAAAATACGGTATTTTAATTTGATTTACAGTAGTAGAAGCATCTTCATTGTAATCGTCGCCGTCTCTCGCTCATCCGGACTTCATTGTAATATTTTACATGATTTCACTGCATTACCCCAAACAAAGAAGAAATTGCTTGCTCATAGTTTCAACACATCTTGTGTCAGTGTTGTGTTTACAAGTACCTCGCCTCCCAAAATCCCTAACTACGTGCAGGTTTAAGGTTGTAATGTGGCTTCAAAATGAAATACCCCACTTTTCATAGTCAGTCTGGTTTTAAAATCACCACTTGATGTGAATATCTGAATGTCAGTGTTTAATTTCAAAGAGCAATCAAGCTGAAAGGAAAGACTCACAGTGAAGCGGAGCTGATCAGGATGTTCTTCAGAGATTCACTTTATGAATATACAGTAACTTTCTGTGTCAAATACACGCTTGATGTAACCGCTGTGTGTTACGAGTGTGTAATGTACAGCTGGGAGAGTCTAAAAAGACTCTGCTGGCTCCACCTCCATCTGAATCCATGTCTCAGGGCACATTCAGTCTTAGCACAGAGGGGTCATGAGACAGCAGGCTGACCACAGAGGGCAGCTCAAGGTCAACCCCGTGTCATATCCACTGACCGGCCAGCCACTGACTGACAGGGTTTATAGTGAAGGGTAACAAGAGAGGACAGGTAGAGGTGTGAAATATAATCTAATGGAGTGGAAAGAAGCAAGGAGCTGAAGCGGGGGGTGGGCTGTTGTTTTTTTCCTGCCCTG
>OOFC01047835.1:78367-90886 GCA_900323345.1 Pseudochromis fuscus
CCTG
Organism: Pseudochromis fuscus; assembly: GCA_900323345.1. NCBI lineage: Eukaryota > Metazoa > Chordata > Actinopteri > Pseudochromidae > Pseudochromis > Pseudochromis fuscus. Next base: position 78,372 of record OOFC01047835.1, read on the forward strand.
CCCTGTTGTGGCCGTGTGGGAGGGGGGAGGTGTCACAGGGTGGGGTAGAAGTGACAAACAGCTGACTTCAACAAAGAGGATAAACTGACAGAGCAGGTGACAGTTAGAAACCAGCTGTTAATATGGTACAATGTTTTTTCTTTATTAACTAATTAATCTATTTATTCATTAAGTGATTTATTCTTGGTTAAACAGTGCAAATCTTTAGAGGATGGTGTAGAAATCAAGAAAAAGTCAACTACAATGTATGAGAACAGGTGAGACAAACTAACAAAGTTATTAATTAGAGGAGTTAAAATGAAAATTATTTGTCCGTCCTCAAATGTATGGACATTGTAAACTTGAATGCAATCTTTTCATAGTCTCATTTCCTTTGATGGATCTCTGTGGACGTCTACTGCTCCTGCCACAGTTTGATCTCAATTACTACTGTATGAAATCTATAGAAACAGATTATGTGTGCTAAACTCCGCTGGTAAATCCAGTCACAGATGCAGGTAAAGCTCACCTGCACGCCATCCGGGTGGTTCTGGACCCGGGTGTCCAGGTGGCTGTGCAGCAGCTCCTCCTGAGTGTGGATCTGATGCAGGAGCCGCTTGGGCTGAACAACCTCTTCTGCAGGCAGCAGCCTCCCCTCCGGATTCAGCCATTCCCTCAGACCTGCAGAGGACACAAGAAGACGCGCAAGTGAGAAACTGGACCGTGGATCTAAATGTGTCATTAGATGTATTACTCCTGCTGTTGTCTTGCAGGATTCAGCAGTTCAACATAGTGAGCTGCTTGTTGTCATCATGGTCCTCCACAGTGCTTCTTTTCAGAGAGCACAGGCTGAGTGAATGTAAGTGTTTCTCTCTCAGATCTGAGCACCTTGTTTGAAGATGAATATAAAAAGAAATATGCTCTCACCTGTCTCTGCGCACCGTGCACACACTGCAGCGAACAGCAGGCATCTCACAGCGAGCATGATGCTCACATAGTCCCAGTGATTTCCTCGGTGCAGCGCCGTTAGATGAAGTGACAGTGAGCGGAGCCGCAGCAGGACTGTTGTTCACGGTGAAATACACAAACACAACAGCTGGCTGCCTTTGAACGCGACGCCTGCATTTCTCACCCTCCCGCGGTGACTTTAACAACACCGTGAATGGGGTCCTCCTCTCGGCTCAAGCAACATGGTGTGCGTCGGTGTCCGCGCGCTCTTGTTGGATAACACACACCTGTGTGTCTGTCGGCTTCCTTCAAGAGAGTGAGGCTGCGCGAGGAGCCGTGAGCCTGGAAACAAGGAGCACGTGGGACTTGACGGGTCCACCCACTCATCTTTGATGAGCACCGATGGATACAAAGGTCTGGTCCGGGGACCCAACGAGGTAACAGATGATAGCACCGAATACACAGCTCCAGATTAATCATAAGATGTTGCATTTATGTATTAAATGCATTTAATAATCAGACAATGTTGTCTATTATTAAAATTTAAAACAAAATTAATTTTCTCCATACATAATTTATATATTGTATTAAATTAAAATTGATTTTCAGATCTTCAGTTAGAAAGTACCAAGAGAACACAAACCTCCAGCAAGGTAAAAGCCAGGTGCACTGATGCTATAGAGTGAACATTGTTGCCCTCTTGTGGTGAAATAGCAACACAATTAAAAACATCATCATACATAAATTAACTTTAGATTAACTTTACGTTCTCTATTAGAGACTGAAAAAGCTCTATTGGTTATTCTATTCTTTTAACTATCCAACTTTTTAAAGTGGTGTATTGTATGTTGAGCCTGAATTTTCTTCCTCTTTTTAATAAATAAAAAAATAACATTAAAAAGAGGTTTTCCACAGCACCTCCCATTCAAAGGATCTGGACTGTTACAGGTTATGTAAACAACCATGGAGATTGCATATCAAATATTGTTTATGTCAGCACGAAGCTGGTCTGATGAGCCAACAGGGCACATCGACCTGCTGTTGCCCTTGCTTCATCCTTCCCTTCCCATTTGGCTCCTACAGGCAAAGTCAGCATTTATAAAATCAACAAGAACATATTTCTTCACTCGTGAAAGCAAAAACAAAAACATAAAAGGAGGAAATGTTTATGACTAAAAACATTTAATTAAAAACACAAGGTTTTAATTCACATTTTCCAAAGAGAGCTGCTTCTCTTTCACATATTGAAAGCATGATGTGTTTCCCTTTGCTGCATCCTTGTTTTAAATGGCCGTGTAACATGTTGAGCAATCTGATAAAATGGTCTGCTATGATGAGCAATAGAAAACGTCTGTAATGGTAGATGAGCAGACTGTCAAGTGTAGATAATAAACCTCTCTGGAGTTGAGGCGCACTACTGTGAAGCACTTGCTCTCCTTGACAAAGCCAGTCCTTTGGCCCACCTTCAAAAAGCAGCAAAAGCTATTTGGCATTAATCAGACAGTTTGGCTCACGGGTTGTCAGTCCTCCACTCTACGAACGCCTCGCCTGTGTGACCATCAACATGGGATCTGATCCAGGCGCAGCACTTACAGTAATTGAGTAATGCCCCCTTTCAAAAAAGCCTCATTAAATTCTCAGTACCACCGTGTGTTCCCGGACATAGCTGCTGAATAACTGCAGTCAGCACGACATACAGAATATTACTCATGGGTCTGTGGATGATTAGAGGTTGAGAAATGATCATGGATGTGTTTCAATTTCATGGGAAACTGCAGCATCCACTACTACAACAGAATACAAGAAAAATTAGCATCTCTGAAAGCAGCTAAATATTACATTTTAGTAAGTTTGAAAATATTTATTCAGAGCAGACTTGACTTATTTTGATGAGTTTAAGTGCCACTTATTGTATGTAGAGGTTCTTCCAGTTCTTAAATAAAAGTTAAGATAATAACCATCAGTGCTGAACTTCAACAATCTGTACCACAGTCCTGGAAAATACAGAAGGGTCCATCTCTTCCCCGCACATCGAGGTGGCCGGGGCTGACGGCTGAAGGACAGTGTGCAGTTGTGACTCGTAGCTGGTGTCGTGCATCCAGGGGCACGGTCTGTGGAGCAGCTCATGGTCGAGCTCACAGTTCTGCTCGGTGGGTGCCGAGGGTGTAGCTGAGGTCGGAGCCAGCCGTGACAGCAGGTTGCAGTCCCAGTCCGAGTCTGATGATGATGGAGAGAGTGTGGCCACGTCCGGGATGAGGGCTGACTCGATGCAGACTGAGGTAGAGTGGGAGAGTGAGTGCTGAGAGTGTTGGCTGGGAAACGCACACTGAGAGTTATTATTGGGGAATTCATGTGGAGGATCAAAGATTCTTGTTTGTGTGGACAGCAGGCAGGACGGCTGACTGGCAGGAGAGTCAATGTGGTTTGATGCCTGCGTGAAATTCTGTACAGCAGGAAAACAAAACGTTGCACAAGTCTGTTTTGAACCATGCAAATCCACAGTGTGTGAACCAGATGTCAAAGAGACATGAGAGTTTGGACAAGAGGCCTTTTCAAATAATAAACAGTCCTCAACCATTGCCACATTGTCACTCTGTGTTTTTTGTTCAGTGCAGCTACTACTGCAGCCAAATGTTGCTGTCCTCCTCCTCTTTCTGCGGCTGTGTTCAGGGCTGGCTGAACGACAGCGTTTCCTGGGGTTTGGTGCAATAGCCGACAGTCGAGGGAGGGAACGGGATCTACCGGGGGACAGCGTAGCGCACTTCAAACCTCTGTTATAACACACAAGTCCACCAAATCCCACAAGTCCTTGTTGGTTTGACCCACTCACTCCCTCTGCATTGGTCACCGGTTCAGAAGTAAAAGGTGGAGCGGAGACAGAAACTGTGAGAGCAGACACAAATTTGGACACAGTTTCTGCAAAGTCCATTTCACAGGTTTGTCCTTCCGTCTCCTCTGCAGTGTACTGTTGAGGACTAAGGACAGGGGGGTCCGAGTAAAGCGTTTCTGAATACATAATGTAGGAGGAACAGGGGACCTGCGGGCTGAGGACCGGAGGCAGGGAGTAAGGGTCAGACAGGGGACATGGAGCATTAGGACAGAGGGAGAGATGTTGAGTTTCGGGCTCATGGTTGAGTGAGTCCTGGGTTTGTGGTTCAACATTCAATACAGGCCTTGCTGGGCTTGAAATGTGGGGCTGGAAATCAGGGAACTTGCAGTCTGCCTCAGGACTGAAAGGCTGCATGTCAGCAGGTAGCGTGGCTGGATTTGGGATGGCAAGCTGAACTCCTGGTGATGGACTGGCAGGGCAGAAGGAAAGAGGACCTCGACTTGGACTGGAAATGTGAGTATTGAATGATGAACCTTGTCTCCGCAGGGCCTGAACAGTGCGCTCCGTCTCGACATCAGTCAGAGGCTGCAGTTCACCGACATCATGGATAGGCAAAGGAGTTGCTGGTCTAAAGAAGGACACAAAAAGGATCCGTTTGAAACATAAGTCACAGAAAAGCAAATCCTCAATGTTCGTACTATGCCTGCAATAATCAAAGTTCACCTGGTCAGTGTTTCTTCAGGTTGCTCACACGGATCGGGGTTGAATCCAGGAAGCATTTCAGCCACAAGTTGATCCACAGCGCTGTAGTTCGAGGGATCGAGCACAAATGTGCGGTGCTGGTCAGACTGTAGGTGCTTCAAGGACGAAAAAAAACAAAAAAACAAAACAAAGACCACATTAAATGGTGTGAACTGACAGAAAAAAACTGTTGTGCTTACAAGAAAGAGTCTAAAAAGCTTCCTACCTCCTCCAGACTAGTGAAGGGTTGATGACAGCATTCACAATAAGACAGGTCCTTTTTGCGTGGCCGCCAGGGTAAAGGGTTACAGCTGAGTGGAGTTTGGGATTTGTCATGAATGCTGCTTCCAACTTTCTTTTCCCTAATAAAAAATAATACATTTTTAGAAATCCTTTGTGAACTTTTTACAGCATTAAAGAAGCTTTCTAAATAGACTGCAATAGATAAGCAAAGTAGAACAAACCTCCTTTTACTGTCGTCCTGCTCTGTGTGTTTGTCAAACCGAGGGGGAGGAGGAGATTCAAAGGGACTAAATCGACCCAAGTAACACAGAGTGGGGAAGGTCATAGACTGCATATGCAGAGGCTTGTATTTCCTGGTTAAACGGGAGAACAAAAGAAAATGTAAATTACAAATTTAAAATTTTCACAAGTTTTTTTTTTTTAAATAAAATACAGTGCAATGATGTTCCAAATATGAATGCTGAATAAATTATATGAATTTCATTCTCATTATGAGCAAACCACTTTGCAAAAGTTCATGTGAGATTAAACAACTGAAATCGAACCCAAAGGCCCAAACATTAGCCCGAGCACTTCAATTAACTGAAATGAGAGGGCAAATGAAAAGACCTGTTAGCACATAGAGGTCCCCTGCAGGAACAGGCAGCGGAGCTTGCAAAGCCTCATCAAATAGAAATCGTATCCGCTTGAGTTCAGGGCTCCTGGGGAGCAGCCTCACTGGGGGGGGCTTGTCACATTACATGATGGGACTTCTTAACAGGTTCAATTAAGAAAATCATCTGGGCTGAAATGCACACCTCCAGAACAAGCGCCCAGTGGGGCAGGAAGGGCAGAAAGAACGAAGCAGATCACCGCCACTCATTGTTGTTTCACTGTCATTATGCTTCACCTGCAAAACAAGGATCTAATCTGATACTGAACACAAGCCTGTGCAGGTCTACGAACATTTCCTTTGATTGGCTGAATTTTAGCTTTCTCTCTTGATTGATTGGAGTTTAAATGGAAGATTTCTGTCCATCTGGAAGGAGGTATACAAAGTTTTGAGTGACTTCTGAGGCAGACGGCAGAAAAACTCTGACCCCTAAGTGTACTGTTACACTTGGATTCAGATTCCTCTTTCAGGATAAAAACTAACTGCACCGAATGACAGATGAAACTCACCTGCTGAAGTCTTCGATTTTAAAATAGGGAGATCTCAAAGATACGGCTGTGAATTAAAAAATGAGAGAAGGAACAGAGAAACAAATCAGCCAAAACCCATCTATACCCATATAAATTAGTAAGCATGGTGAGGAAATACAGTTAAAGCACATTTACATAAACTAACCTTTGACAGCAGGAGAACCTTGTTGTTTGGTGGAAGTTTTCTGCATTAAAAAAGGTAATAAACAAAATCAGCATCAAATAAACATCAAAATACATTAAAAAAAAAAAAAACAATGTATTTCATTAGTTGTTTACTCTGCCTTTTATCAATGCCTATTATCTATCTAATCTGAAACAGCTATATTTGGACATCTGATCAGAATCATATGAAAAGACAATCAACCCAAGCACCTTACCTCTGACCTCTTGTGTTTAGCACTGAAGCTCTCCCGAGTCAACTGCTTAAGATATAAGAGGACATCTAATACCACATTAAGGAACAATGCAAGGTTATCAAGCAACAACCAAGAAAAACACACCTATCCTTTTCATTTAGACTAGAGCCTAATCCATGATATGTATTATCTGGCGTAGGACTTGCAACAGTGTAGATTTCTCCCTTTACAAATAGACATTTGCAAAGCACATTTAAAGACATAACAGCCAATTTGTTTTTGGGTTTGTGTCAAAGAAATGATCATCAAGTTTCTTGGCTGGTTCATAGCAGATGGCTTCAGTTAGTAAAATACAGCTGCACAGAACAAATTATGAGCTCTCACATGGTGCCATCTGCTGTGAGCAGAGGTTCACTGCATGTTATAGATGGTTTATTGGGCAATTCCAAAAGGATACCATCCACATATAAAATCTTCACTCCCCATGATCGAGCATTAGACAAAACACTGCTCCCCTGCAACCGTTCCTACAAGACAGAACATTTGGGAGCAAGAGTCAGGATACTGAACAGTGTCAGTTCAAGATATCACCACTTCCCTGAGTCTAAAAATTACAACCAATAGAGCTACACAGCTAAACAGAATTTTGGCTGCTTTGACTTACCTTGTTGCGAATGGCTTTTTCAAGCAGAGCCTTCCCCCGGCTGCCACATGCCTGTAGAGACAAATACAGTGCAAATAGTTCATCCTAGCTCACACTCCATCAACACCCACTGGGATATCATTTGAAAGAGTTACTGATGAAAACAAGGTGAATCTGATTTTTGATGCAGTATTTTCTTCATTATTCTCAACAGCAGTTCAGCATTTTTTCCGATGAATATAAGCAAACATCAAAATACATTTGTATGATATTTGATCACAGAGTAAAAGCGTGAGAGGAGGCTATAAAAAGGTTTTTAAACATGTCTTAGTGATGTTCAGTACCATTGGTCTGGGAGTTCCTGGCTGCTGTTTGTTGCTGAGGCCACTCTCCTGCTGTTTCATTTGATGCTGGGTTCCTTCGCTCATCCCATGTGCTCCTCCTTTAGTAGCCACACACTTCTCCTCCTTCAGACCCTCCTGGCTTCCAGTCACAAAAAAGTTTACATCCTTGTGCAGGAAACTTTCAATTTTCTTCAGAGGAGAAAGAAAAAAAACAATAATTTCATTGGATTCTGCTGCAAAACATCATTCATAATTAGACCTTTCTTTTAAAACCCTCTTAAAAATAATTTTGTACATTTCTGGGTTTTTGAGCATTGAACTAGAAAAGGTGAGCCCCTGCATTTATATGAGGAAGTGCCAGAAAAAGAGGGAAAGGGGAGACTCTGAAGGGCAGGAAGCTATGTGCCGTGACAAAGTTTTTTCCCCTCTAAGTTTTCTTTGTTTAACTTTTCCTGTTGTTATGGAGGCCATCTCTTATTTCTCCTTAAAGTGCAAATAAATGAGATTTCTTTTGTTAAATGTTTTGTCCTCTCCCTGCACCACCATGCTGCTTTGCAACATACAGTTGAAGACAACAGCATTGGTTGGTTGAGATGTTATAGTTTGACTATTCCTTGAACTGATCAGCTGTTCAGATCATCTTCAACAAACAGCAAAATTAAAAACATTTTCCTGTGACTGATGAGGTCACATTGACAGACAAATTGTTAGTGTAACCAAATTCTTGTAGATAATTTAGATGAAAAGTTCAGCAACCCACATCAATGCCAATCTTTGCATATAAACAATCATCACCAAAGTTTTTTTCATCAGCAGAAATGCAAAAATAAAAGATCAATCGGCATACTATCTTTAGACTACATGCTTACCCCTCCTAGAAGAGAAATAGCCTCCAAAAGCAAAGTTGTTGGGCGTTTCTTTACATTGTCCAGATAGAAAATTTTCCCTTCCAGCTTCTTCTCCCCGGGACACAGTTTCCCCAGAAGCCGTCGCTCCTTTGAACACTGCTGCGGCTGCATGATCCTGGTGCAGTAAAGCAGCTTACAACTTTGCAGCAAAACACCAGGATCCTACATAAAAGACAGAACAAAGTATGAGTGTTGATTAACTAGATCTACATACACATTTTCCAACAGCACTAAAAAACAAGTTCTTATTTCAGGAATCTAGTTCTTGACGACTGTTGTACGAACAATGTATAAAAGCTTTGTTTTGACAATGTGGGTATTTAATACAAGGTCCACAGGCCTTCAGTATATCAATCTATATTGATTATCAATTGCAGATTGTTACCTGTCACCAGACGTCTTCTCAAAGGTAAGACTGAGGAAGGAAACCCTTGTACAGAACAAATGCTGCAACAGTTTTAATGTCCTTTAGATAAAGCATGGAGCGGAGGTTTACTACTAAACGACAGCTGCGCAGTTCAGACACTTGGCTAGTTAGCTAGCTAGCCTAGCTAGCTATGAATGGTACATTTTAGCTGACCTTAGCTAGTTTCTGTATGAACAATCCATCAACCCTAGCTGCTTTCAAACCCTCTTCAAAACTATGGATGCAGAAAGTCCACTTACGTTTTATTACTGTCCTGGATGAAGAAACTGTTGTTTTCAATTTATAAAAATGGTGGAAACCTAACCGCCGCTTTTTCAAAAACACCGGCGCAGATATAGACGTCACATCCGGTGTAGAGCTGCTTTCAAGCGTATTTCTCACACTGAATGGATGCATCTTTTCCGATGTTTTTAAGCAAAAAATATATATAATTACGTTGTAATTTTGCTCTAGGAGGAAGTGGAACCCAATTTGATTACTATAAGCAACTCACCTTCTCGTAAATTTAAATTACTTACAAAATATAAGTTAAAAAAAAAGACTGATATCTTAATTAATGTTTAATTTACCCCCCTAAAAAGTAGGATAGCAGTAATTGTAGTAAAACATATCTTGAGTATTTATGATTATTTCACCACACATTTTACCTCACATTATAGTAGTTATCAGATGGACCTGAACTTCACCTCATAACACTAAGCTACTTGTCAATGATCTTCTCTTTCAAAGTGTTTTTCACCTTGATTTCCAGCAGAGGGCCCTGGACTTACCACCAAAAAGTGAACTGTAATCTATACAACTCTCCTGGATGTTACTTTACACTCAAGACAAATACCACAATGCAAATAGGAAATATTTATTCAAAACATGCACTTTTTGTTCATAAAAATATTTTTCACAAAATAAACACTGGTAGTGCAAAGAAACAGCCCAAATGGCATTTCAGTTTGGAAATCTGTAACTTAAAATATGCATTAGTAACAAGGAATTCTTTATACAAGGCCTGCAAAGAAAACCAAAAAAACTTGACAGGTCTTATGCTCCCTATTTTGTTGTGTAAATTACACAACTAACTGGAGTAAAGGTTGAGAACATTTTTTACAGCAGAAATATCAAACAAAAATGCATCAAAATAAAAAACTGACAGTCAATCATTGACAACAGTTAATACATCAGGGTAAGGTCAGATTTTCTTATCTGTTCTCTCTCAAAATAATAACAGAAAACCATATTAACTAAATCACTGTTTTTGTTTTTATGGCTGTGAAAAAAATCTATCCACATTAAAGAGAAAAAAACCCACACATTTTGCATATTCAAAAAACACAAAAATATTATTCAAAGCTGTAACTTCAGGATTGTAGTGAAACAGCGGGTCTGATTTAAGTCCATAGTCTCAAGAAGGGTTTCTAGGAAAAAAAATACTTCTTCAACAATATAAAGTGATGCAGAGTCAGTAAGAAGCAGCTCTTTGACTGTTTAAGGCACTTTAGATTACAGCATGGAAGCCTCTGCTAAAATGTTACATATGTTATTGCAAATTGGCACCAAGATCTTACAACAAAACCTATTAAAAGATACCGTGATTTAGATTCTTTCGCTCCACGGTAATTCAACACAAACCTGTATTTGACTTTGCCAGAGTTAAATGGTTACAACCTCTTCACATCCAAGTCACAATATTTAAAATTGTTTCTAGCAAGTGGCTGTCTCCATGTTGATATCACAGTCTATCTTTCATAGCATAATGCAAAACACTAACACTGAAACTGTGAAGTGTAAATCACAGGCTGATACAAACATACTGAGGCCATGAGGCCCGTTCTTGTAGGCCAGCATTATACTTGAATGAACTTATCTTTAAACTGATAGAAACACTGTTCTTCTTGAATAAACTCCAAAATCATTTTTGCATCAGAACCAAAACTTATAATACAGCTGAATTAAACATACTGCTCTTATTTCCCTTCAGGGATTAAAGTATTATCTTTATAAATGTGCAGGACTATTTTAATTGTATAAATTAAAGGAGTTTCCCTGTTCTTTCTCTCTACAGTAATGCCACACAAATGTAAATACTGTATCTGTGGAGGATTTGCGTTGTTTAAAGAATTACCAAAAGTAAGTGTATTTTATATCCACTCAGACCCCTTTATCACTCCATATTTGCTGCTGCTGCTGGTGCCGCTGCTGCCTCTGTCTGTGTCTGCCTTGCCGGGGGCGTGTCTGGAGGCCTGTCGGTGTTTGCGTTCACGGTGAGGTTTGCTGTGGTTGTTACTGTGACTCTGCAGCTGGCTGTAGGCCTGACTGTCAGCCTCTAGCTGATTCTGAGGCTGGCCAATGTCCTTTTGAACACTTCTGGGGCCATCTCCCATTGCGCCTCTGCACAGGTTTTCATCATTATTGGTGTAGTGCTGACGCTCCTCTTGGGCAATGTTCACGTGGTTCTGCCGACACGCCATCTTGGCATTAGTGAGATCGGTGATGGGCAGCGGTTGGTTGTGGTTCCCTGTCGATACCAGAAGAGGCTTGATGGCGATGTTGTACCCTGGTGGAGCCGATGGTGCGTTCCTGGAAAAGTTATAGCTGCTGTAATCCTCTCCACTCAGTGCCGCCTCATTAAGGACTCCGTGTCCCCTTGTGAGCCCGTACAGCTCGTCATCAGGGAGCTGCACCCGGCGGGAGCGCATTATCTCGCAGATGGTACCTACGCCAAGATGAACCATCTCCCATATATTGATTGCCAGGCAGAGCAGGGAGACCGTGTACATGATGAGGAGAAAGATAGTTTTCTCAGTCGGCCGGGACACAAAGCAGTCCACACTATGAGGACAGGGCAGGTCTGAGCACACGTAGGTAGCAGGTACAGCAAATCCATACAGGGCATACTGGCCACATAAGAACGCAACCTCCAGCAGGGAGCGAGCCAGGAGCTGGAGCACATAAATGCGCATCAATCCATCCTCTTTGATACGCTGACGACCATCATGGCGAACCTTCACTTTTGCTTGTCTGTCACCACCGCTTCCCTTTGCTGCTCCACCGCCGTCACTCTCAACCTCTGCCACCTCATAGATCATCGGGTCCTCCTCGTTGTCGTCCTCAGCCTCTTCGATACCCCTGTGCTGCTTTCTGCCCGCCAGATAGTGCTTCTTGGGTTTCCTTCTCGACAATCCGCTCACTCCCCCGCTGTCTGCCTGCTCCTCCGCCCGGGCAATTTTGTTGACAGCGTAGCCCAGGTACATGAGCGAAGGTGTGGCCACCAGGATAATCTGGAAGACCCAGAAGCGAACATGCGAGAGAGGAGCGAAGGCGTCGTAGCAGACGTTTTCACAGCCTGGCTGGCCAGAGTTGCAGACAAACTTACTCTGCTCATCGTAGTAGATGGACTCGCCTCCTACGACTGTCAGCACAATGCGGAAAACAATGAGCACGGTGAGCCAGATCTTGCCCACAAAGGTAGAGTGGTTGTGGATTTCTTCCAGCAGGCGAGTCAGGAAACTCCAGCTCATGGTAGTGGCAGGCAAACTACACCGAGAGGCAACATACACCTCCTTCTACTCCCCTGTGGACAAAGGAGAAATCATTATAAGGATTCCACATTAATACTCTCTTTTTATACTCTCTTACAGTCAAACCAAACTATTAAGAACTTTGGAGTCAAGGGACCACCTTAAGGACTCTTATGTCGTCAGAGTGGTAGTTATGCCATCTTTGTACCAGCTGATTACCGTATTTTCCGGACTATTGAGCGCACCTGTCTATAAGCCGCAGGGGTCAAAGCGTCGGAAAAAAGTAGTGGCTTATAGTCCAGAAAATACGGTAATCAGGACATGAACATGGACCCGACTTGGTAGGTGTCTTAAACTCAAACAGTAGATGGTGAGTTCTCACCTAGAATAAACCTAAAT
>OOFC01047836.1:4511-18187 GCA_900323345.1 Pseudochromis fuscus
TGTATGAAACTTGACTTCAGCGCTAGTCTGACTGTAAACCAGACCTGTCAATCAAACTAACCAAATCCTCTTCTCTCAGTCTAATATCTATTGATTGATGAAATGATTTTCAGATGGACCAGATCACTGAGAAGAGGAGCTGACTTTAACTAATGACATCAGAGTGATTTGTATTGAGTGTTTCATGACTGAATATGATGATTTTTGAATTAAACCAGAGTTATTTGGAGCCAGCATCTCGTGGCCGTATGACACTTTCTTGTACTTACACATTGTCCTGAGGTTTTAGCCTCAGTTGCTTCATTCATTTCCACCCACAGTCGATGGGGTGATCACAGTTTAACACATTCAAATACTCCTGTTTCCCTTTATACCCATGCTCCATTTATTTACAACCAGAACTTGTTTGAGTACATAATACTGTTTATATTAATACAGTTCAAATGGTGCAGTATTTATGATGTAACCTATTTCCTGACCCTGTTTACATCCTGCAATGCCAGACGGCAGAGAGCTGACGTGGTTTTCAAAGTTTTCTCCAATGTTTAAGTATGTATCCAGCGAGCCACAGCATCAACCCCTAAAAAAACCTTCAAAGACGTCTGCTCCATCGTATGGAAAAGTTATTTATGATGGTGTCATTTGTACTACATTCAAAGCCTGTATTACCCTGCTATTCATCTCCTGACAGGTTTCCAGTGAAGTCAGTGTTACTGGTCTGAAAAGGAAAAGCTCACAGCACATGAAGTGAATGCCGTCTCTGAGAGGTGTGCTGACATAAGTCAATTTGATTCTATTTTTATTTTGACTCAAATAACACAAGTTACAGGAAGGAACATCTCTGAAAATCCATTTGAAAAGCCCAAACATGCCTGAAACTGTCACAGTGATGCGTTTTCCAGAGCTTTAGCCGTACAGCTGGGATAAGTTTGTTCAGGCAAATTGCTGTGCGAGTCCATCAGTGAAATATAGACGGGGGCTGGCACCGAGCCAGAGCATAGCAGGCCTACTGCAGTCATCCAGAGGAATTCAACTCGCAGTCAGAGCAGTGACGAGGGAATAATGATGTGACCAGTAGAAACCTGTTGATGAAAGAAGGTGAAATGTGTGAACACTGACAATAAAAACCCAGTGGCCTGCTGCCATTTTAACACCGCAGAGAAACACTTGAAATTCAGTTGTATTCATTAATGTCAGTTCAACAGTTTTTGTATCGTTTGTCTTTGCCCTTCAGGTGTCGACACAGCAGACAGAAATGTTGAGGCCTCTCTGCCAGGAACTGACACATCACAGGTGTTAGAGATGAAGTGTATCCAGGAAGATATTCAAATAACAGAGCAGATGCTAAAACAAAGCTGAAACGCCTGCACGGAGGAAGACTACTGGACACCCTCGGATGTATTTGTAACTTTTCTATACGCCCATGAGCCAAAACTTTATGACCATACAGCCCTGCCTGAGGGGCTGTTGTTTCTTTGTGTGCCACCACAGCAGTTGTGCTTGAGCCCTGGACATTTTGAATGATTGAAGTCCTGTCAGCTGCACGTTTGAGCCTCCACACATTAGATCTGATGCTGTTACATTTGTCATGTGAGAGCTCCTCCCATGTCGGACCATGACGACGTGGCTCAGTCTGGTCCTCCTCCTGCATCCAACGATATGACACCAAGAGACTTGCGGTAATCTAAAAAATCAGACTTTGTTATCCACAACAGTTAAAGATAATCTAAAGTCTTCATATAAATAATGATAATAATTTTATGTTTCCACCCTGGTTCAAAAAAAGTTTAGTTGTGCCTGTTCAGGACAACTGTATGAATTTATCACATGAGGGTCACTTCTGGCTCAAAAAATACAACAAAAAATAAAATGACGACAGCCAGATGTCAAACTCTTATTTTGAAAACCCTAGTCCACATTGTGATGAGTGGAATTGTCTCATCTGATAAAATCCATTACAGTCCATTGTGTGTTGAATGATAGAGGTCATTGGTTAAAGTCTCAGTCGCGCGTGAAGTAAAACCAGCTTACATTCAGTCAAGTGATGCTGCACCAGGTGATCTGAGCATCACCTGGAGGTCAGCATTAAACTGTTTTGTTGTTCCTGTACGTCGGCTGCACTGACAAGGCCAGCGTCCAATGAGTGATTCCAGATACACACTGAGCACAGTGGTGGTGACTATTGGTGCATTTACATTGGTACCTACTCGCTTTGCTTCAAACTGGTAAAAAACTACCTGAAACTTTGTATCTGGTACAACTTTTCATACCTCCTCTCATTTGGTTCCAAAAAAAGTACCCGGTCAGGTCGGAGCAGGTACTAAAATCTTATTGGTCGGAATCGTCACTGCGTTGTTGCGTCATCACTGCACGGCACGTAATCTGTCCCCGCAAACACGCGGGCATTTTTAAATCTTCGACAAACCATGCAGACATGTTTGAAATAACAACAAGAAGAGAAATGGCAGCTGTTAGAAATCCTGCCCCATGGACTCAGGACGAGGTGCAAACCTTTCTGTCATTAGTCGCCGATGAGAAAATTCAGCAGGAGCTGGACAGTGCGGTCAGAAACGAAAGAATCGAAAGATGACGCTGCGAATGACGGCCAGCTACACCAGGGAAGGAAGATCCTCAGCAACGTAAATGCAACCAAGGGGCCAATCCTGAGCGATCCGAGGCGAAGTGAAGTGAGTAGGTACCAGTATAAATGCGCCATGTGTTGTCCTATTAAAAGACAACACATGCAGCAGATACCACAGAACATGAAAATCCTCAGAATTTATAGAAACATGTCTCATCATTACTGCCTGTGCCTCAGTTTACTGCAGCAGTAATAAACAACCATGTTCCCTTTGACACACATACCTTTGACAGACTTGTTGCTCTAGTTTTCCTCCTTCAATAAAAACAGAAAAAAGCACATGAATGTGAGTTTTAGATGAGCTCTCCAGGTTATTACATGCCAACATCCTGTTGCCACTCTCCATTATGAGGTTGCTTTGTGGCTTTGATTGACACTCACATTTTCACATTTCTATGCGCAGTTTCTTGGGGATTAAAACTTTAATTGTATCACAGAGCTGAAACAAGCTAACACAGGCTGCGGTGCAGGGAAGTGCTCACCAGATGCTCAATACAGCTCTAAGTCAGTGTGAATACAATGTTTTCAGTTTTCATATTTCCTCCTTTGAAAGGTTTTCACCTACAATACAAACATCACACCATTGAAACACAGGAAAACATTGTCGTGCTGTAGAAGCTAGTCTCATTTATCATCTTCAGCTTTAAATCAAAACGCTACAAATGTGATGAAGCTTCTGTTTCTGTGATAATGAAGATGAAGAGCTTTGCTGTGGTCTGCAGCAGTGGAGCCAGATACCAACAGACTGTGAACCAGACAACAAGGCTGGACTCAAACTGGACTCAGAGAAAGGAGGTCACTGAGGAGGCCACTCATCCTGAACACCATCTCCATCTGTAACTGTCTCCAGTGATTTACAGCAGGTTTGGAGGCTCAGTCACAGGTGAACTCAGCCTCATTCACATAGGACAGTGTCCTCAGGTTCAAGGGTCAGACCCGCCTCCTCACGCCTGTCTTCATATCCAAATATGATCACGTTTGGCTTCATTAACAACACAGTGGTGTTTAACCCTTTAATACAGCGGCCTCCAAATTTCCATCTGGACTTTTTATGCTGTAAATCAGTAGCGTAACATCATGGGTATAGGCCCCGGTGCAAATATTTTTTTGTGCCCCCACCCCGCCCAAAACACAAGCGCACCTCCTGCACAATACACACAGGCACGTACACACACGCACACGCACACACACACACACACGCACAGCCACTCAAGAGATGCTAGGCTAACGCTAAACATGATACTACGTTTTCTCGTCAATTTTCCAATTGCTTCTTTTTCCTTGCTGAAATGAGAAACGACTCACCTCACGCCATCACGACTCATCATGACTGACAGGGATCAACGTGATTGGACAAAAGATCATTTCCTCCTCCCATACCAGCCATTCAGCGTTACCTTACCGACCCGCCCCAAGCTACTCTGGTCACGATAACAGGGCCTGTGGCAATTTCTGACAGTTGTTTTTTTTTTCTTCCTTCATGGGCCCCTTATGGCGTCTGGGCCCCGGTGCAGCTGCACCGTCCATATTTACGCAACTGCTCTAAATCTAACATTTATGTGCAATTGCAACGTTTTTGTTCACTAAAACTCTAAACTCAAATTCTGTTTTTGTGTTTTTCTGCTATTCTTGCTTCATCATCACTACTATTACACTCTTACAACACATAGTATAGTAAGTAAATCACCTGTTTTGCTGGCTTCTGTGAGATGCACTAGTGAAATTACCATAATGACACCATATTTATTGTAAAGTGCAAAGTCTCAGCTCTCAGAAACCTTTTTCTGATTGCACAAACCGTGACGTAATTACGGTAACCCAAAGATGCATGTGCAGACCTGTCGCCGACGACACACTTGAATTAAAGGGTTAAATGTCAAACTGCTGATTTCATGTTAGGGTTATCCATTTCTGTCATACAGTCTGTAATTACACCTCTATCTATCTATCTATCTATCTATCTATCTAGGAAGACCTTGGTGTTTTCCTGTCATTCTGATGAATCCTTTGACCCGCTGACAGCTCTGATTTTGCGTTTCTTCACGTCACTTTTCAAATATTCAGAGTTAACAGTAACACGGTGTGACTTAAGAGGGAACAGGTGGACCTCCTTAAGCTGTAAGAAAATAGCAAAAGCATAACAAGGCCCCTGTGGTTTCCTAAGTGTGCCCTCATTTACAATATATACCCGCATATATCAGGGTTATAATCATTAACAACCAGTTCAGCAGGAGTTCAGCGTGCACCGTGAGCCTGTGGAAGCCTGTTCTGGACGGGATATTTTGGTTTTCCCTGAAACCACACGAGAGAGGCTGACCAAATGTTATGGCTTACTTGTTTCACAGAGCTCAATGGGAACTATTTCCTTTCACTGCAGAGCGAAATCAAACGGGATAGGGTTGCAAATAATGGCTTACTCCTCAGCGGCCTCTCTTGTGGGTAAAGCCGGGTGCTGAAAATTCCCCTCAGTTGCAAAGATTTAACATGCGTGACACATATTTAATGCAAACAGGGGGGAAAAAACACAGCAACTCAATCTGACGGTACTCCTGCAGGCGCCATTGTCCCACGTTGCCCCAAAATAACGATTAAGGCTTCTATCGAATATCAGCGGGGGATCTTAAGTGGCTCTCGGGCGTCATATTGTCTTCTGCACGCCTCACCTCGTCGACGAAACGTGATCGCGCCACGCTATAAGCACCGCTAGGAGAGAGGGGAGGGGGGGGCATACATACATGCGACAACTTTCAGAAGGTAACCATTAGACTTTTTTAAACATGCAATAACCTCTTCATGAGGTTCCTCTCTGATATCTCGTCCTTTGTGCTCAGAATGAGATCACTCGAAATCTCAAAGGGCCACAAAAAGCCAGGAATTCTGCAGCCGGCCAATCCCGAGGAAAGACACCACCTTTTCCACAAAGTTATCCCTAAACAAACACTCTCAAAAAGCTGAGTGCACACAGCTTCAGACAGACTTAAGAGCCCCCTCTTGTGCAACAATTACCCCTTTTAGGATTGGCTAATCCTGAAATATGGGCCTGTGACTAATGGCGGAATTTAGCAAGAAATCAGCTCCAGTTTCACTCGGCTTTATTGACTCTAATGCATGATGCAGATACCTTGGGCTATGATGAATGAGCGTGGGGATACTGTCAAGTCCACCTCCTCCTCCTCCTCCTCCTCCTCGTCTTTCACTGTTGCTTTTGTGCAGGTGATAATGAAAAGTGTCAGAGAAGCATGTAACAGGCCCTTTTCACTCGCTTGCCAACAGAATAAGCTGTCATGTCAACAATGATGTTGAATGGGCTGTTTTATTTCTTGTTGTTTTATAGGGCGAGGTGCCTCAGAGAGCACGTTCTCTTTATATCTCTCTTCTCCATCTTTAATAAACTGCGATGTTGTATCTTATTTTTGAGCGTGTGCCAGCCTGCTCTGACATTTTGCTACAGGGGGGATTGAGCACAAAGCCACAGCAGCGAGGGTTTAGTGTACTTTACAGCACAAACACGGCATCAGTCACGCTCTGAATGTGGATCTGTGTGGCATCACAAATATTATAGACATTTGAAACGCTTTTATTTGACAGTGACGGATATTGTGCTGATGAATCGGTGCAAAAAGTAAAACCTTCAGGTTCACTTTGAAGAGACCGAGGACAGTATTTGCATGGTTGCACCTGCGGAGGGGATAATTATGATGTTGTGTATAGCGCAAGTTTTACCGTTTAATCTGTTGCTCCTGAAGTAAAATGTGGTTAAAAATTTTATTGACTTCACAGAACCCTAAAGGAAAAATAAAAACATGTAGGTAATAAAAAAAGATACCGATAATGTTCATACATGCAGGGCAGTATTATGTGACACTGGGAGGTTGTAGAGTTACACAACATATTTGCAAGAACTACATGCTACAGATGCAGCAGGTGCAGAACCAAAAGTGAGAGGTACATATACCCACTGCTGCCAGAGTCAGTTCAACATTGGGAGATTGTAACTTTTTTTTTTCAGCCCACAGAAAATCATAGTTTTAAACAACAAGCTACAGTTAGCAGCTGCATAAAGACTACAGACTGTGGAGAGAAATGGGTGAAGCAACAGCGGCTCCAAAATGAGGCCAAAGTGAAAGTGCAAAAAAGCACAATACTCCTGACGACCACTAGACACTGCCTCCAAAAAACTCTGGCTCCAATTGAATTCAGTAAAAAAAATCGTCCTTTTTGATTATGAAACACTCAAACTGATCCAGCAGAATGGGAAATACAGGCAACATCTCCACAGAACATTTGTTAAAGTTCATTGTGAATGTTTGGGAGTGAAACCAGAACCATGATCATCACTTTGGACAGTGCTGTTTACAGAGTGGATGAAGCTAACGTGACGTCACTCGTTAGTTTGTGGACTGGAGTTTGGTATTTGAACGGGGCCATGTCATGTTTCTTTGGAGCCAGAAGTGACCATATTTGGATGTGAAAGGAGGAGAGTGGAGGCGGGGCTGACCCCTGAACCTGAGCTCAATGTGTCTGGAGCCAGAATACACTGATTTGAGAGCAAACTCTACAGTATTTTCCAGCTTGAATTATGTTCAGCTACAATGAGGCCAAACTAATTCTGCTGCCATTGATTATTACTTTCCCTGCTTTTCATCATCTTTGTCATTGGATACACTTTCAATCTCCAAGACCTAAACATTTGATGCATTTTATTTCCAATTTGTGCTGAATTGTGTGTATTTGACAACTTTTTCCAAGTTCAAGCAGCAACAGATTGTGTAGGCTGTGGTTTGTGGTTTGTTCACCCTCTCACAGAAACAAACCAGCCAGTGAACAGACCAACAGTCTGTCAAATGATAGAGACATAAGCAGCTCATTGTTTTCTCGTGGGTCATTTGTTGTTTTAAGATCAGAGGTGGGAAAAAGCTTTCATAAAAATGCTGTTTTTGTATTGTTGTTTTCAAAGTTGTGAAAATTAGTGAATATTTTTTCCAGCTTAAAATATATGAGGAATGTGAGTAACTACTGAACCTGTTGCAGACTGAATAATGCTGCAACTGTGTTCATTTTAAGTTTAGTTTTATTAAATAATAATATTAATATTAAATAAAATATGTATATGTGGTGGATGAGAAACAGGTCAACCCAGCAATAAGAGCACTTGTGCACTTATGTATGTAGGTATATGTGTGTATATGTACGTATGGATATGTCATGTATTTTCTTATATATATTTTATTTTTCATATACACTTTTTTTCTTATACATGTATTTTTCTCTGTATTTTACTATTATTTTGCTTCCTCAATTTTCGCTCCTATATTATGTTGGGCAATGAATTCGTTTGGGAGCAGTCAGGAAGCTTATACTTTTTTTGTTATTTGCATATTCATAATAAACTAACTAACGAACACTTCATGTGAGTTATAAGATTAAAAAATGAAGGGTGGTATCATAGATTTTACACAACAGATGGACAAAATCACCGTGACGTCACCCCCTGGTTTGCTGACTGGTATTTGAACATTTCATTTTGACCATATGTGTGACCATATTTGGATATGAAGGGAGGAGTGAGGAGGTTTTTACTTCACATTCACTTGTTTTAAACCAACACTGTATAGACTTTATTCAACACTGGGTTGTCTGTAACCAGATTATGTTGTTTTTACCCAACATTTTATGCTTTTTACTCAACATTTTCCAGCATTCTGTTGTTAAATTAACTCAGCATATCATCAGTCCTGTTCTGGGTGAAAGCAACACAGTATTTTTTAACAATAAAACATGTAATATGTTTTTATGACAGTGTCTGTATAAATGTCTGTAATTAGATATGGTTGTTTGCCTCCTCTCCTATTTGCCGGATCAGCAGCACAGAGGCCGTCACACATATTCCTGAAAAGCTTGAATATGTATTTACATAACACACAGGCAGCGTTTGACCACAACAGCCACTGCTGCCACTTGTTTGATGTCAAATAGGAATTTCTGATGAATGAAACAGTACCCTTTATTAAAAAAAACTGTTGCGTAAATACGAGTGAAACCTGCGCTCTGTGGATTTCATTTTACTGATAAACAAGTGTGTATATATTATTCAAACAACAAAGAATTAAAGAGGCGAGGAAATATTGAGACAACACTCAACTTGCCTGCAGGTAGATTTTAGTAATCATAAAACATTGTGTGATCTGTTAGGATCTGATGCTGACCCACTGATGCTCAGTTTGTTCTTACGTTGAGCGTGGGATAAGCTGCAGAGAGAGAGAGAGATTACATCTCAGCAGTTGCAAAATCCAACTGACTGTCTGACGTGACACACAACAACAGCCAGAGACAACATGAACAAGTCACGCTCACGAACCCCGAAGGCAAATATGATCAGGTGTTATTTTAGAAGTGATGCAAATGAAGCCAAAGTGATACAAGTTGAACCTTTTTGGAAACAGCTCTCAAACATGTTTCTCTGCAGCTGTTTTGATTGTCAGAAAAGCTCGTCTCCTGCCTGTATTCAGAGGTGAACGTCCTGTAAAGTCCCATCTTCAATCAGAGTTTGAGTTGTGTATCCTGGATTAACCTCCCTCTGATTCAGCTCTGTCAGCTGCCTCCTCTGTTCAGAAACAGTTACAAAAAAATGGGCACTGCTGTTTATTGACACTGGATCCCCCTTTATTGGAAATGTTAAGCACCAGTATGAAGTCAGGAGCTCAGTAATGACCCCCTGGGGAAAGAGGCACTTTTGGTGAATGGGCGAGATCATAAACTCCTGAGTATTAAAGTGCTCGAGCAGCTGCAGCGCTCTCCTGACAAATGGTCCTCTGATGCTTTCTGAGCCACCGGTCCTCACTGTACTGGAACTGTTGGTTAAATAATACAAATAATACATGGCCCTTTGTGCTGCTGGGATAATAATGCTCCTCAAGTGTTTTTTGGCAGGAGCACAACACATTTTTATGTCAAATTAATTCATAGCATTTGGGGAAATGTCTTTGTTGTGAACATGTGTGTAGAATATCACACAGTTATGGATTTATTTTTTCCCATAAATCTTCCATTTAAACAACTTCAAAACACATTGTTTTTATATAACTTTAACTTTTTGTTGTGCTGAAGATTAATAGTTAAATGTCATCAAATTTTAGAGCTGAGTTTGATAGTTTGAGTGAGTTGTTTTACTTGTGTGTACATGTGTTTAGTAATATTTATATCACATAGATTTAGTTATCTATGTGTCTTTATATTTAAATCATATAAATCATATCATATATCCAGGGGTCGTTGTTGTGACTGAAACTCCTTAAAAAAAACATTACAGTGGATTCAAAAATGATTCCCACCATTGAATAGTCTGAAATGTCTGAAGTCACGTTATATAGTGTAAATATGTCACATTTTGAATTTTTCAATATTTGTCATTTCTGAACAAATTTGAATAAATCTGTTTTGTAAAACAACAAAAACTAGAGATCTCATAGAGCATGAACCTCTGCCAAGAGAGTAACATTTAATTATAAAGTATTTTCACACACAGAGGAATTCAAAGTGCTGTACAGAGTGAAAAAAGGAAACAATTCATAGAAGACACTGGAAAAAATACTTAAAATATAAAGTAAAACATTGAGGGGTTGTGATTCAGGTAAAATCCATCTACACTGATATAGAGACTGAACACTGTTGCCCTCTTGTGGTGAAACAGCAACACTGTCTCACACCAGTGGTCCCCAACCACCGGTCTGTGGACCAGTACTGGACCGTGAAGCATTTGTTACCGAGCTGCACAGAAAGAATAAATTTAAGAATAAGAATAATTTATATCATTTCAGTATATTGACTGTTAGGGTCTGAAAGACATTTTATTTTGAAAAATGACCGGATTCTGACTTAACTTTCGCCTGTGCCCCTTGACATGTCAATACGCTTGTCTTGATCACAAGATATGGCGTATCAGATACGTTACCCAAAAACATACCCAAACCTGTTACCCAAACTAGCAAAAATGGGTAAATAAACAAACATCTATGGAGAGCTTCTTTGCAAAGGGCAAAAGGAAACTTAACCCTTTTACCCCGAACATTTAGCTGCTGACAGGAAGTGACATGTGTCAATCTAATCACATTTGCACTAGCAATGTGATTAAGATTGATTGATTCTGAAAGCCGACAAGTGGAGCTTCCTCACACTACCGTAATGTAGGTAATATGTACAAAACGCTGCAGTCACAGTATGACTCCATTCCCCTGCATTACTGCTGTAATATATGTAATATATACGAAATGCTCCACTTGTCGGCTTTCAGAATCAGCTGGAATCACGTTGCTAGCGCAAATGGCCGAGAAATTACAGTAAGTTGGTTTATGGCAGTCACTCTGTATCGCCAACAATACGCTCGGTGTTAGAGGTTTCATTTTAATAAAGGTTGTGTTATTTTATTTTTGCTGTATTTATCTGCCACATCATGAAGGCCGGTCTGTGAAAAATAATGCTTACACTAAACCGGTCCGTGGGGCAACAAATGTTGGGGACCCCTGTCTTACATAGCTCACCTCTCCAAAGAAAATCATCAAGATTTTCAAAAGGTATTTCTGTAACAGACAAACCAACCAGGCTAAACCTCCATTATACGTAGAATTAATAACATTAAAAACATGTGTATACTATAATTTACAAAATTACCACTATTAGTCAATGCTGAAAATCTGTCAGGGTGCAAATGTTGAAATAAAATCTTTAAATGTTAAAAGCAACAGTGTGTGAAGGACAGCGTTTGGGTCCTAATACAGATGTTCCAGAGGAAATTCACTTTTACAGACTTATGACAACCTTGATGTATTACCATCTGAACACATCTCATTCACAGATTCATTTCTCCTCACCGTGGACCGTCTGCTTTTTTCCCACAGGTTTGTTGGTCATTTATTTTGAAGGCAGACCTTGGCAGTCTATCAGCACCGGTGTTGATAGACAGCCAATGGAGCATGGCCAAACAACATGGACGCAGGTGTTGGTGCTGTACGTGTGAGATCTGAGGAGCCATCTTTGCTGAGGTCGTGATCAAAGCGACGAGACCCTGACCGAGGGGAATTTTCCCATCTGCAAATCAACGAGCCAGTTCATCGTTCATGCTAACACTGATAGGATGATGGCATTCGGATAGTTTGCAACTCAGATAAAGATCGCAGTCGTCCGTCAAAACGTTAACACAGTTCTACTCACGTAAGCGTGTAAAATAAAGCATCGTATCTCCCACCAAAAAATGGCTCCATCTCCACTATCTCCTCTATCAGAGCCGCAGCCTTTTGTTGGAGGATGTTATCAGCCTAGTCACAGTCGACCATTCTTCTCGTCACCTCAGTCATATCTACCTCGGCGGTGGTTTATGACCATCGTTTATCATATACAATCCAAATACCTGCATGCCCGTACTGGAGAGAGTACAGTAGCACAAAGCTGACTCAAGTTCTTTAGTTTGTTCTGCAGGTTTCACAAAGAACTGGATTATCTTTGGGTGCAACTTTTCTAGCATGAAATCTAAAATAAAGATGTCATCTTTAAACAATCTGTGGAGAAATAAAACTATCACAGTGTTGAGTAAACATTTGGATGAGTGACTGGGAATCTGCATTGGTTTAAAGGGTAAGACTGGAAAAGTTTATGTTTTATATTTAGTTACTGTGGAAAATTAAACAACAATACTAAAGAGGGGATACCACTAACAAGCATTGCTGGTGATAGATCACTTATCATGTTGTTGTCATGGTGATCAATAGGGATGAGCCGGATACTCAGCTCAAACGAGTACTCATTATGGATAATGCATTTTTGCAAGTTTTTTTTTTATTATTATCCGCATCCGTGTTAAATGAAAATCCTCTTTGGGTAACTACCTGCTGTCTTCACTCTTCACGCTCTGTGATTGGCCAGTCACACACAGCCCACCCTCCTCCCTACACAGGACATGCTGCAGCTAGGAGATACCCCTTTACCACCGAACGGGTTTCAGTGCTAGTTCAGCACCAACTAAGCAGCAACTACAGCAGGAGCTGGGGGAGCGACGGTAGAAACACAGCTAGTGATAGTAGAAGAGTAAAGTACCGTATTTTCTGGACTATTGAGTGCACCTGTCTATAAGCCGCTATTGAATGTATTTGAACAGTTTCATGTGGTCCACTCTGACCGGGTCTGATGTGATGAGGCTAAATGTATCAGCGGCACGGAGCTTGCTAGCTTGTAAAAAGCTAACTGCTTCGTGCCGCCGATACATGAGCCACACCGGTGTTTAAACCGCAGGGTTCAAAGTCGGAAAAAAAGTAGCGGCTTATAGTCCAGAAAATACGGTAATGAAAATACAGTTTTGGCTCTGGATCAGTGTAGACTTGTAAAACCAGGAACGGCACTTGTATGGACACGATCAGCTCCTCCATTTAAACATTATTACAGTGAGGGTGCGCTTCGCTGTCATATGCGATTAGGAAAGACATCATGATTTCCCAAAACTGAATAAATACCACAGGTAGCGATGCAACACTGCTTTGTTAACTCAATCATGTTGTAACTAGAATATCCGCCAAAAAAAATACTGTTTTCATGGACTGATAGTAACAGGGTAACAGTAGTGTGTTAACAGCAGCTAGCTTGCTAGCGGCCGGTTGTTGTGAACCGGCTACTTATGCAGTGACGTACTGACCTTTTACGGTGACGTGGCCCCAACTTGGCTCCTTGCTCCTTCCTTTAAGGCTGTTCTAATAGTTTTCACTTAAAATGTAAAATGTAAGGATTTAAATCCCACCCATTTCCGGTTAAACCACACCTACTTCCAGTTTAGACCCCGCCCCCTCCGAGTACAGATACAGATACAGATGATGTGAATGGGTAAACAGATACAGGTAGTGCTGTACTCGCTCATCCCTAGTGATGAACTTAGTAGTTTCCCTCCAACAAGGATTTATTTTTCAACCTGTGTTTGTTAGTAACGTTAGCAACAAAAAATACTGAACAGATCTTTGTCAGTTTTATTTCTTCAGAGACTGAATCATCGCTAAAA
>OOFC01047839.1:0-14564 GCA_900323345.1 Pseudochromis fuscus
CGAAGCGCATGCCTGAAAATGGGGGGGTAGGACTTGGTTTCGAGTCTCTACGACCTGTCGTTTCCGAATTCCTAACCCTAGCCCACAACCCTACCCCTAACCCTAACCCTAATCCTGGCACTAACCCTGGTTTTGAACAGGCTCGTAGCTCCGCAACCGGAGCTCGTTCGGACTTGGGGGTGGTATCAACGCGAAGCGAATGCCTTAAAATGGGGGGGTAGGACTTACTTCCGAGTCTCTAGGACCTTTCTAACACTAACCTAGCCTCAACCCTAACCCTAACACCTAACCCTAGTCCTAACCATTTTCCCGGGGAGGGTGAACTTTTTATAACACCTGCAAGCACGCGACTTTTGAATCTTCCCAAACCATGCAGACGTGTTTAAAATAACAACAAGAAGAGAAATGGCATCAGCTACTAGAAATCCTGCCCCATGGACTCAGGACGAGGTGCAAACCTTTCTGTCATTAGTCGCAGATGAGAACATTCAGCGGGAGCTGGACAGCGCGGTCAGAAACAAAAGGATTTACAAGCAACTCTCGGACCAGATGGCTGCACGTGGCTACCGCAGGACTTTGCAGCAGTGCAGAGAGAAATTAAAAAAGTTATAAAGTTGTTCCTCCACCACTTCTTTCCACATCTGTGTGTCGCATAAAAGATGATGTCACGAATGACGGCCAGGTACACTGAGGAGGCACTATCCTCTGCAATGTGAATGCTACAGAGGGGGGGCAGTCCCAAGAGATCCGAAGCGAAGTGAAGCGAGTAGGTCCCAGTGTGAATGAGCCATAAATTTCTCACAAGGCAGTTGGCATCGCAGATCATCTGAAAAGATGAGATATAACCTATTAAGGTCCTTTCAGATACATAATTAATGCATTTGTATAGTTCTGAGTCATAACAAATTACTCTTACCTGAACATTGATGCTGTGGAAAGATTTTCGGTTGACATAATCTCCCTCATGTTCCCCTCAGGGACATTTAATTTTAATGTGGGTGCAGTCCAGTGCACCAATCACATTAGGGAAAGCTGTAAGATAAAAGTATCCAGCTGTAAATACTAAAATTGGAAACCAATGATAGCAAGCTGAAACTAAGTTTACCTGCAATCTTCTAAAATTCCTCTTTGATGGAGAGAAGTCTTGTGTGGCCAGGGAAGGTGATGAAGATTTGAACAAGCGACTTCAGGGCCAGGGAAATGTTGCGACCTGGAAATGCCTGGTGACGTGGATAAGGGATTTACAGAAGGGAACACTTAAATTTTATTTATATGCATTGTTTAAGTGCACTTGTTTGTTGTTCTATGTTGTTAGATTGAGGACCACACAGGAATGAGTGCATGGTGGTTGTTGTTGACGCTATACGTCACTAGTGTGTGTCCAGATGTGGGGCGGGTATGATACGGAAGCACCTTAGCCGCCTGGAGACCCTGCATGGAGGCCCAGCCTGGACTTTGGGACTCTTACCCTGACGTCCAGCCCTGAAGCCTTTAGATGCCCCAGGCAGCCCCAGGGACCCCCGAGCAGCCCCTTGTAGACCCAAGACCTGGTCCATGACACCCATGGTGCTTCCTGTGACTGCTGCTCCCAGGGCCCGGTCCTGAGGCCCCCAGGTAGCCCAATGGGCCACTAGGCAGGGTAGCCAGCCACCTGGAGGCCCTGCCTTTAGGCCCAGCATGGACCTTAGGGCCCTCACTCTTTCTTCCAGCCTGAGCGCTGGCAAGATTCCGCGGGCAGCCCCATGCTGTATAAGAGCACGAGTTTTAACATTACAGGGCAATGTAATGTAAAACAGTACAGGCATATGATCAGAGAAAACAGCATCACAAACCTTCAGATTAACAACAGGCAAAGCACATGATAAAACTAGATCAAGTGTGTGTCCACACTCTTGTGTTGGTACAGACAGATATTTTAAATTGTAAAAAAACAGCAATCCATAAACATACAAGATATAACAAACAAATATTTGTCAAACTGCATGAACCAAAGCTCCATGTTATTGTTATTATGAAATGTCACTTTGATTCTATCAAATTTAGAAGAGTATTTACAGCAGCCTACTTTTTCCTAACTTGAATTTAAGCGTTTCATCTATTAGAAAAAAACAAATAAAGTACAATTATGATAAACTTGTTAACATATTTTTTTTTTTAAATGTCATTTTTCAAATTTAATTCATAAAAACATGTAAATTCACAGTCAATATTTGGTATTTTAATAATACATTTTCTTTTTTCAAAAGTGAGAAGAAAAATATGTAAATTTTTAAATTTTGTATTTTAATATTCAGTTTTAAGGATGAGTTGTTCTTGTTATTTCTCCAGTTTCACTGCTTCCACCTGGTCCTCGCTGTACTCCACCAGTGCTCCCACAGACTCAGCTCTGCTGGGACTGGGACCCTGACAGTGAGAGCAGCCACAGAAAGGCACTAACTTTACTGCTCAATCTATGACCCACAAGCCAAGACAGATTACGTCTGATTGGATGGCTGATGGTGTGTCTGACCTACAATCTGCTGCATTCTCATTGCTGTCTCCCTGGGCAAAGGTTTCCATGGGAACAAGCCCTGGGCTTCTCTAATCTGTTGTTTTGCAGCCCTCACTCATCTGGATGCAGGCTGGATTCCTTTTAGTCAGGCCCACATTCTTCTGCTCTATTTCCTCACTGAGCACACTCACTGTCTCACTGTCTCTCTCTCTGTCTGTCTCTCTCTCTCTGTCTCTGTGTCTCACTCTTTAAATTCAATAAGCTTTATTGGCACAACCTTGTGTGTGTATTAACTCTGCATACATTAATATTACAATTATAACACATACATATTTACATCTACAAAAATCATCACAGGAAAAAAGAAATAATATTCATATCAATCATCAAATACAATAATACATAAAATACATTTAAAAGAAAAATAAAAAAAATCTGGCTAGTGATTAATAATGCAGAGTGAGTGTTGTTATGTGTTGTTGTTGTGCTGTTTGGACATTACACTGTAACATACATACACATGATTTATGGCTAAAATTACAGAGGCCCTATTTCTAACACGGTTTCATTTTGTTTTTGTAGGATGATGACTCAGCTCATGGAGCAGTTTCCATTTATTTTCACTAATGAGGTTTATTGTGATGTGGTTGTAGTGCTGCAGTGCAACAGGACGTGATGCTTTGTCTCCACCTCTCTGATGGACACAGCAGACACAGCCTGTCCTCTGGGTCCAGGCTGCAGTAGCTGGGTCTCTGAACAGAGGCTGAGGAGGACATTCATGTCCAATGCCAAAGCTAATCTGAGAACAAAGACAAAGGTTAACCATATCCACACCACACATGACCAGGGATGAACCACCTCCCTCACTTTTCACCACCTCTAATTATCACTGAGCACCTCCTCACTGACACTCCAGGTTGGTGGGAACACTCACGTCTCGCTGTGAATAAAGCAGAATACTAGTCACTATGTGTTTCTGAGCCAACAACCAACAGTCCTCTCTCAGGTCTGATCAGGTGGAGCTGACATGCTGTGGTTTATGGAGGACTCGGCACTGAGAGGATCTGACTCTAGCAATTCAGGTGTTCAACTCAACTGTTTCAAAAGACTCAACACTGTCCTCTTTTCTCATTTTTAATGGCTGCCCTTTAAATATTATGAATTCATCTAATGGAAGCTTTCCTCTCAAACCTCATCTCTCTTACATATCACTTTTCAAACCTTTTGCAAAACATTCCCTCATTGTGCCCTTGTGTCTTCAGAAAGATTTGTTCCATTACATTATTATTATTTGTTTGTATGATCACAATTTCATAAAAAAAAGAAAATTCCGGCAGAGTTGATTGATTGGTAAATATTCAAATGAATGTGAGAGCATGAAGATGAAGGAGCAATGGTGGAGCTGCCACAACCTCTGAAATGTGACACTGGGCCTCAGATACACATTGTTTTACTTCAAGAAGCATGAAGCATCTTTAAGATGTAGATTTACTCAAATAAATTACTTTTCCTCTTCTGTTCTTTCTACTTTCTTTTCATTTCTTTGGTCACACATGAGAGTGTCACGATGTTTCAGATGAAAGCTTGCACTCCGTCTGAACTAACTTCACCAATGTGTTACATGTTTATAGTTGGTAGATCAGCCATTTGCTTTAGGTCAGTTTCATTTTCTTATTTATAATTGGAATTATTTTGTTTGTTGAATTAAAAGTTGAGAGAAAATGTTATTTTTGGAAAAATGTCTAGTGTTTCCTTTTTTCTTCAAATAGGCTATCTTCTATTGAGTGGCAAAAAAAAATTACTTAACATTTCAGTTAAACTTGAATTGCTCAACAATGTTTCGTATTTTTGGTGCCTCGTGTATTTCCAAACATATATTTTGAACAGATAATTCTTCATCTTCCAAAGTCAAACTCTAAAGCTCATCTGCATTAACTTCTTAGAAATATTGAATTTAATAATAATGGTTGGATTTATACAGCGCTTTACACAGACCATTATTCATTCATACCGGGGTGGTGGTAAGCTATGAGAGCCACAGCTGCCCCGGGGAAGACTGACGGAGGCGTGGCTGTCAGTCTGCGCCTACGGCCCCTCCAACCACCACCAAACCATTCTTTCAACATTCATACGAAGCAAAGGTGGGTAAAGTGTCTTGGCCAAGGACACACCGACAGGAACTGGTTGGTAGACGGCTGCTTTACCACTGAGCCACTGCCGTCCCCTTTAAAATCTATTTAAAATCCTTCCTCCTTCATGCAGAGCTCCACCGCATCTAATACCTGCTTTTTCTTCCCACTGTTGCCACGCGCTGTTCAGGGAGGAGTTGTCGGCTCTCTGTCTACAAAACTGTAAAGGTCCCCGAGATCACACGTTTTATGTTGGCAATACAACAAAGAGCATTATCCACGAAATGAATTTTATTCAATAACATAAGGATACGCAGCTGTCTCTGGGTGTCACGGAGAAACTGCTGCTGCTG
The DNA here is from genome assembly GCA_900323345.1 of Pseudochromis fuscus. NCBI lineage: Eukaryota > Metazoa > Chordata > Actinopteri > Pseudochromidae > Pseudochromis > Pseudochromis fuscus. The sequence goes on from OOFC01047839.1 coordinate 4,974, forward strand.
CCATGTCGCCAGTACAATCCCAGTGAAACCCAGAAGAAAAAGGAAAAGAAGAACAGTCGTGGGGGAAAATACACTTGAGAATAATTTAATGATATTAAAAAGCCCTCTGTCTTCCTGGAAACAAATAACTCTGAGAAGTGAACTATTCTGTAAGTGAAATATGTGACTGACAGTGAGGATTTCATTTCCAGCCGCAGGACCGGTGCAGGGTTTTCTTCCCCACAGAAACCCTGGTGTTCGGGTCCAGGCGCAGCGGGACGCCGGTGTTTGTTGGTTTTCCGGTGTTTTCCGCCCCCTGCTTTTGGTTTCGCCCAAACTGGCCTGAGGGGCAACTCCTCAGCCTTTATCCCGGCTCTACTGCTGCTGCTGCTGATGATGATGATGATGAGGATGAGGAGGAGGAGGAGGAGGAGGAGGAGGAGGATGCTCTCTGTCACTGAATGAGTCCACAGTCAATGGCCCGCTGCTGGTCGGCTGCGCGATGAACGCATTGGCTTTTTACAGTCAAATGACTGCAATGGCTATGATTATGGATATCTTCTGTTTTCTGTGGATACTGCCGTCGGTGTGGGCTGTCGAAGGTAAGCCGGTGCCCACTCCTGTGTGAATGGGAATGGTTGGATGTGTGCGGGCGCGCGCACGGAGCAGAGGGACAGCAGCGCTCCATCATTAGAGGAAAGAAAATGGACTGTGTGTGTTTTTAACCGCGTTTTACAACAGAGCAGAGTCCGGTGAAAAACACTGATGGTAAAGCTGTGTGCAGGGAAACACTCAAGTTTTTCGCAGGGCTGGAAATAATCAGCTTCTCTGGCATTTATTTTTTTATTTGACATTACTGAAGGCCGTCAGTACAGTCGCTGTCTAGATGCTTCTTCTGATTATTGCACTCATACTGTTTACCACTTGTGGTAAACAGTATGAGCTTTACATCGTATGTTTCTGCAACATGTGGATTAACTGGCCTTACAGAAATGCATATACGCCAAAGATTAAATAAAAATACTAGCATGGAACAGAGCATAAAGTAACACAATAGTATAGTTGCTTGTGGTTTTGGACCTATGAACCTCCAGGAAACACACTGATGATAGACAACACAGCACAACAGAGATGAGAGAATTACTGGATATTTAACATCCTTGAATGGCAGAGTAAATTACAAATGAACTGTTAAATCCTCCTGGTGTGCTGTGTGTCTGCCAGTACAGAGTCATGCTGAGCAGACAATCTCTGTCAAACCAAACTTTTTCTGACGTTCTAGTAGAGATCCTAAGGTTTTCAAATATACCTGATATGTCTGGTTTGAAGTCAGAGAAAGATTACTTTAAAGATGCTACAATATTTTACTTGAAGGTGTGATGCAACCGTACCCAAAATATGTTTGAACAGTTGCCTCATGGATCATGCTGGTAGACAGTGAAATAAGGGGCTTTTAACATCAAGTCAACTTTATAGTTGACTTAAAAAAAAGAGGTAAAGATAAAAGCATATGAAGGATGAGCATAACTGACCTGACATTTCACATCATCAGCTGAGGCTTTGATTACTTTGAGAACAGTCACATCCAAAGTAGTCTCCAGCACACTGACAGTTCAAATGCAGAATTAGTACTCATTAGAAACTGCAGATAAAATCTGACTGCAGCTTAAGACCTTCACATGTGATGTTAAAGGTGACAAACCACAGGAATAAGTCATTTTCTGAATGTTGAACAAAGCAAAACAAGACCAAGGACATGAGCACATAATCTTCCGGTGTGCAGTATCAGTCACATACCTCAGCATCAGTGAAATCAAACAGTGCTGATGTCAAATGGAAGTGATATTAAATATATGCTGTGTTTTTCTTCTCAGTTACATGTACTTTTCCAGAAAATAAAACAACGAAAACACAAAGCCTGTGAAAGAAGTCCCTTCATGACTGTACTGAAGATATTGAAGGGCATAAGGAGGCGTGATTATATGAGGCTGTTCACAGTTTCGCTCTCGGGCTGGAAGCCAAGTTTGTTGCCATCAACAGGGAACAGGCTGCTTCAGTGATGATGGATTGCTGGAGGGCTGGAAAGTTTTCTCAATCTCTCACAGCCAATCAGTGTCATGTTTCAGCACTGCTAACAGTGTGGGAGCAGTGAATGTGCCGTATGCCCAAGAAGTTCTTGTAACACCCTGTCATCACCAACACTGATGTCCATTCTCTGCCAGAAGCCTGTTTTTCAAGGCATGCTAACATCCAGTGTTTGGCCAAAAGTATGTGGACTGGCGGTACTTTTGGCATGCAACTCGTTCCAATAAGATGAAATGTATTTATTTTAGAACACTGAGCTTTATTCTGTGGTAATCCCTTCAACATGATAATATCCCCATGGACAAAGCCAGCTATCATAGTCCAGCCCCATTCAGGAACCTCAGGACTAACTGGGGCATAGACTGTGAGCCAGACCTTATCACCAAACATCAGCACTGGATGTCATTAATGCTTTTGTGTCTAAATGGGAGCAAATCCCTGCAGCAGGGTCCAGCATGTTTAGTTGACAGGCTGAAAGCACATCACATTAATGCTTATGATGGTGCTCATGTTTCACATATGATTGGGACATTAGGATGTCCACATACTTGTGGTCATTTACAGTGAGCAGCTGTGGTGAAGAGTTGGAGTGAGCTGACAAACAGGTTATTTAAAGCTCCCAGGACTGTTAATCTAACTACTGCAAGTACAAGAGGTCCAGGTTGAAGATGGATGTTTAAAAAAAACAGCTTGAGCCCTGATTGTAGTTTCTCTTCCTCTAAAGTTGTCTCATGAGGGGGTTTGTTTCCCACCTGTCTCATCACCTCACCGCTCAGGTTTGATCCCTGAGCAGACCTGTTTTCAGTTCCCTAGAAAAATATGTTTCCCTTTGTTATAAGCTGGAGTTATTGTGATGCTTGAAGTGTACTTTGATGGAGTGGGTCAGGATAGCAGCTGACATAAACGGCTAACTTATGGAAGCAGTCCAGCTGTGCTGCCATCTTCCTGTCACTGCTTTATGTAACTCCTGCTTCCCGACTTCCAGCCTCGTCACAGGCCGTCCAATCAGCAACAGCCTTTACACTCTGCATTTTCTGCTGCTACACTCCATTCATGTACACAAACACACACACACACACACACACACACACACACAGTCTATTTTTACCTGGCAGGGCACGTTTGAAGCAGTGGACCACAGATGTTAGTAACTGCTCCTCCAGCATGATATGAGGAGGATCGTCCCTCTTCACTGCCTCTCAGCTGGAGATGAATTGCACATAATTGCAATGTCTTGTACCAGCCTGTGTTGCTGCTGTCATTCACACTGTCTCTTTGAGGTGCTTGCATGGAAAAGGTGCTGTGGTTGAGTGATAATTGTTTCCTTCACAGCAGTAAGACTTGTGAGTAGATACAGTACATGGTGCTGAAGGAGGGATATGAAGGGCCTGTTTTCACTGGTGTAAAGATGGCCTGTTTGTTTTGAACTTAATGCCCAACATGGTTTATATTTTAGTTTTCTCATGTGTTTCAGCATTTTAGATTGATTCACCCCTCCTGTACAGACACTGGATAATTATTCAGAACCAAGTGTTTCCCATACCTGAACAATATGGGATTTCTGAGATACAGATACAAGGATTTGAGGGTGGCCTTGGACCTTGGAGTGCAGCAACCATTAAATACAGATGTTGCAGCATTTTGACTCTGCACAGGTCTTCAGAAAGTCTCTTTGTTAGACAAATTAAATTAAGAATACTTAACATTATTAGACACTGCACACAACATCACCATCTTCAAAAAAGTAGTCTCACACTTCACTGCTAACATATTGATCTGAATGGTAACTACTCGCCATAGTTGTGAAAATTACACTGCAGCAAAAAGTACAGTAGTTTCCTGTGAAATGTACTGGAGACAAAGTAACAGAAAACCCCCTGGAAACAGTCAGCATACTTCTAAGTTGCATGAATGTACTTCTGATTATTACTAATATTTCTGAATATTATATTTCTAAATTCCACAACTGGAATTGTTCAATCGAAGGAAGCAGATCAGACATCAGCTTCCAAAATCAATAAGCTGCATCTGCTCTCAGTTTTAACATCACGCACCCTTGTGAAAATATTGTCATTTCATTCATTTTAGAACATTTTTCTGCACTGAGAACACCTTCTGTATTGGGAACTTTCTGCTGGTGTAAATTTGTAACAGTGCTGGGAAACTCTTTCATTTCAACCACAGAACTTGCAGATCTGAGCATGTTGCTCTTTATGTTTGAAGCAGCTTGAAAAGTCAGTCAGTCAGTCATCGTCTATACCTGCTTCTCCACACTTGGGTCGCAGGGGTCTGCTGGAGCCTATCCCAGCTGTCATTGGGCAGGAGGCGGGGTACACCCTGGACAGGTAGCTTGAAAAGTATCTTCATAATAAGTATTTTCATAATTTTATAATCACCTGTTTTCACATCACATGCAGGTCATTTGCCAGAGTTTCAGCCATATACAGAGTGTTCAGTACACTTCTGATTAATATGAATGGGATCACCTCAGCTGTCAGACAGTTATCTTGTTCCCTGACCACATTCACAAATAGAAACATGGGAATCTGCACAGAACATAACCTCCGTACATTAGCCTGTTCCTCCATGATTTGAATCTAGCAGGAATTTACTAAGGACACAAGAAGAAACTTTTCCATCACGACATCAACTGAACAAGCTCCCTGTCTTCTACACCACACGTCCATGTTTTAAATCTAGTAAAGGACAGATGGATCAAAAATCTATACTGTGTGACGTTCTCCAATCAATCAATCAGCAGCTCTGGAAAACCTGGAATTTTCAGAGCAAGGGAAACACCTTGAAAACCAGAAAAGTGTCCTTAGAAATAATTCAAATAAACTAACCTGGGTCACAGTGGAAGTGAAAGTGAATGTCCTCGTTTTTGTTTGTTCTTGGAAAGAAGCCAGCTTGGCCTCAGTGGCCTTTGCTGACATTTGTAAGTGGAAGTTTGTTATCTAAGCCAATCAATATTCAGTGGTGGTGGCACAGCACTCTGTAGCCTCTGGGAGCAGTGACAGAAAACATCGAGCATCAAAACAGCCATGACCCAGTTCTTCATGGGCCTGTGGTCCCTTCACCCAAGTTGTGAATTTGAACATAATAACAAAACCACACAAAGTCACAGCAGTGAACCATCAGCAGACTGAGTCCACTGTGGAGAGACTCCAGGAACATAACACTCAGTGCAGGAGTATTTTCTAATTTGATCCAGTTCATTTAGTTTCCTGTTCTGTTCCTAAGAGGATAGCTTATTATTATTATTATTATTATTATTATTATTATTATTATTATTATTATTATTACTACTACTACTACTACATGCGGTTCAGCAAGTAGTGGACTAACACATGTTACAGGCAGCACTGTCAGCAGGTTTTACCTATAAAACATCAATAAATTATTAATTCCATTCACACAGTGGCATAATCCTTCTAACTGTAGTTTCTTTCTTTCACTTCCATCTCATTTCTTCAAACAGGTGATTTGTGTCGCTTACATCTGTTGCAGTACAGTTAGCACAGCAAAGAGGTGTTATTGTTTGAATACATATTCACTGGCTGTGTCATGTGTCTGAATTTAGTAAGCATCTTTTTTTATGAAATTTTCCCAAATGTAACAGGCTTCAGGGCAGTTTTCTCAACGCGACACAGAGACAGTGAATCCACTGAAGCATTGTCTCTTCCCCCAGGAGCTGAGTGGATTCAGTCCATGTGACATCTGCTCAATCAGTGTCTGTGCTCACTGTGTTATCCAGAGAAGAGAACAGAGCAGTATTATACCCTTACTCTGATTTTAAGCTTATACTTTTCATTCACATCATAGAAAAATACATTTCGTCATTCAGTTGCTTTGAGGGATGAACTTTCAGAGCCCTCAGCTAATCTGCTTTTTTATGCATTTACAGTAGAAGAAAGAAATGAATGAATCAGAGTATCTGGCAAAATCTGTTTCATTTTCAACTGTCAAATATTTTGAGCTTTTTTTTTTTGATACTTTTTTTTTTGTGACAATTTTCATTTTTTCAAACAGAACAGGACAAACATTGTGGGGCACTTTTCAACTGTGACCATACATATATAAAAAATAGAATAAAACAAAAAATACTTCAAGCTTCCTGCCGTTTGTATTCATGCCACTTTGTCCAGCGTTTCCTGAAGACGTGACCCTTGAGCCGAAGAAAGAAAGTCAGTCTCTCCATAGAATATAATTCTTCCATGACTTCGAGCCATTGATCCACTCGGGGGGGGGTCCTTTTTAAGCCAGTTCCTCGTAATGGCTTTTTTGGAGGCAATTATGAGAATTTTAAATAGGTATCTGTCCTCTTTTGGGAAAACCTCGCGAGGTAGCAGACCCAACAGAAAGATCCGGGCTTCCTTGGGAGTAACATAAGCCATAACACTGTCCACTATCTTAAATACAATATAGTCCCAATAGGGTTTTAATTTTGTACATGTCCAGAAAATGTGAGAATGATTGGCATGTGTACAGCCACACTGTCTCCAACATTGCTGATGAAGCCCCTGAAATTTGTTGGTGATGTGCGGAGTAATAAAGAATCTAATCAATATCTTCCACCCAAATTCCCTCCATCTTTTGGAGCTAGTAGATGTTTGTTGTGTGTCACAGGGAGGTAGTTCAGCTTTGATATGTTGTGCAACCGGTGTCTTGAAGCATTTCGTGATTATGGGTGTAAGAGCCACGGGCCTGTTGTCATTTAGGCTGACGATGGTCATCTTTTTGGGGACTGGGATGATTGTTGCTGATTTGAGGCACAGGGATGGTGGCTTGTGACAGAGAATGACTGAAGATTTTAATGAAAACCTCAGTCAACTGGTCAGCATATGCTCTTTTCTGTCAACACCCGTCTCACTTCACTGGACTTCACTGGTCATCCAGGGTTTTTGATAAAACCACGTTTGTGTACTGTGACAATGTCTGTGCAGTTACTGATGTAGGAAAGTACAGTGCCTGTGTATACCTCTAAGTCCTGATGGTCAAATAACAGGATTGTTCAAAACAGTCCTGCAGCTGGGAGACAGCTCCCTCAGGCCAAGACTTTAATGTCTTTGGGTTTGTTTTCCTGCAGAGGAGGGTGTATGCAGGGGAGAGGGACAAGCACAGAGGATCAGACCCAGCAAAGTGGGGGAGGGGGTAGGCTCTGTAAGCATGTTTAATGTTGGAATAAACATAATCCAGTGTTTTAGACGGCACAGTTCGAGTACTGGACGAATTTAGGGGGCAGTCTCTAAACAATAAAACCTCCATCAGGGTGGCCAAGCTGCTGTTTGTTTAGGGCCGTGAGCGAGAAGCTAATGGCTGTCCCAATGTTAGCATTCAGTGGTATGTAAACAGCTGTCACAATAACTACCCTTGGTAGATAAAAGGGTACACGAAACTGACAGAAGAGCTAAATCAGGACAGCAGAGCATGTCAACGATCCTGCTGTTACTACACCACTTTTTATACACATAAACACAGAGCTCCCCCTCCCCCGCTGTTCCACAAGTCTCTGTTTGTATCCTTCCTGTTTAGCGGTAACCACAGTGTCGGGGATCAGGGGCTGAGCAGAATAAAAGCTTGTCTCTTTGGCATCACAGTAACTCCTGGATGTTGGTTTGAGGAGGTATGCATGTGATCAGTTTTAGTGTGCAAATGAGATGCAGTTTTAAAGTTGCTGCTACATTTGAGTTTTTTCAGCTCTTTATGTTGTTGTTATCTCAAATCAATTTGTGCACATATTACACCTGGTATACTGTGCAAAGGACAAGAAGATGAACTAAAAAAAAATATGAACTAAAAAAAAAAAAAGATTCACCAAAACAGTGATACTGAATAAAATAACACTGCGGAAAACAAAGGAGTGTTTCCTGAAAAGCAACAGTCAAAAAAGGACACGCAAAGACATTCAACAAACTGAAAACACCTTGACTGTATGAAATCTAGAGAGGGCTGTAGTTCACCTACAGGACAGCAGAGGTAAAACTGCCAGTGGCCTTTAAAATGCTTCGTAGATGGATCTTTCACACAACACAAAACTTTCAAGTGCTGCAAATAAAATGACCAAAAGAAGAGTGCTTATATTGTGTCTTGGCTGCTTATGAAAAACTGAGTGTTTATGTTCTTCTCTACTGTGGGAAGATGTTAGGAAAAGATGTTTATCAGGGATGTCCTGATGAGGGTGTTGCAGTATTAATGGGATTTTGCTGTATTTTGAATGTAAGCACACAGTTTATTTCTGGTCATGAGTTGAGAAAGCCCCTGTCATGCTATTAACAGTTTTCCTGGAACTTCTGAAAACTCAAAGTCATTCTGAAACTTTCCGTAAAAAGCCAGTGTTCTGTGTAGTATCACTATGACGATGCTTACAAAACAGGGTAAGGATGGAAAGCTGCATCTGGATGAGGCTGAGTTCTTTAAACGTTAAAAGATCCTAAGGACATTTTGTGCCATTTCGTTTTTTTGTTTTCAAGCCATTTTGGCTGCGTTGAATGAATATAGTTCAAAATTGCCAGAGGACATTCATTTTTAGAAAACTTAAGAATTTTGGTTTCAGTTCCTTAAATTAGCTTGAAATGGCTAAGCTACGGAAAAAACGCCTTATTTGTCCCATTTAAAACCATTCAAACCACATCTTTAGATCTCCCTGCCACTGCAGTAAAAAAGCATGTATTCTGTAATGTCAGCATTTCATTTTGAAGAAAAATAGTGATATTTGACATTTTTACTGTTTTCCATCAGATTCACATGCACATGTGTGTGCGCACGCATGTGCATGTGCGTGTGTGTGTTCAAAAGTCTTCAGAAGTCTGAAGGGCCACACACACACACAGACACTGTGTTATATGAGAGATGAGAACCAAAACAAAATTGGACTTTGTTTCGGCAATCGCTCAGGTTGTTTATGCAAGTGCAGAAACATTTGTGCGCACACACACAAAAACACAAAAACAGACACACAAAAACAAACTAAACACTCCTGGAGCCCACTGAACAACAGGAGGCTCCAGACTCCATTATATCCAATGGGAAAAATACAAGAATTTCATGCATTGGCCTACAATGGGAAAATGGTTGAATTCGATGGAAAACAGTAAAAATGTCAAATATCACTATTTTTCTCCAAAATGAAATGCTGATATTACAGAATGGATGCTTTTATACTGCAGTGGCAGGGAGATCAAAAGATGTGGTTTGAATGGTTTTCAATGGGGCAATTTTTGGCCTTAGGGAAAACATATTATAATTTGATATGTATGTTTCAGGCTGAGGTAGTTTCAAAAGTCTGAATTGTTTAAAGTGGAAAAAAAATATTAATATATAATATTTTTATGACAGTATTTTGGAAAGAGCCATTTTTTGGCCTTAAGAACAAATAAGGAAGTTTTTTTAAAGATCTTTTAAAGGTTAAGTATGTGTGTGTACATTTGTCCATGTATTTGTGTGATGACAGTAAGAGTGTGGAGTACAGCCAGAAGACGATGGAGGAGGCTCTGAAGAAAGTTCAGGAGATGGAGGCTAATCTGG
>OOFC01047840.1:3744-16211 GCA_900323345.1 Pseudochromis fuscus
GAGTGCATTTATTAACACCCACTGTAAAGGCATCAAGTTTCTGCCAAACTGCACTAATGTTTGTACATAAAACATATTTTATATTAAGTTTGTACACACGTTATGGATCTTGTGACCACAAGTTATGGACGTTGTGCATACAGGTTATCGAACTAGTGCCCAGAAGTTTTGAATCTTGTTCCCACAGTTTATGGATCTTGTTCCCACAGTTTATGGTTTCTTGTGTGTGAAGGTTATGGACCTTGTGCTCACAAGTTATGAAACTTTTTCCCACAGTTTATTTACCTTGTGCCCACAAGTTATGGACCTTGTGCATACAGGTTATCGAACTTGTGCCCAGAAGTTTTGAATCTTGTTCCCAGAAGTTTTGAATTTTGTCCCCACAAGTTTTGAATCTTGTTCCCACAGTTTAAGGATCTTGTGTGTAAAGGTTATGGACCATGTGCCCACAAGTTATGGACCTTGTGCATTCAGATTATGGATCTTCTGCCCACAAGTTCTGTATCTTGTTCCCACAGTTTATGGACCTTGCGCGTACAGGTTATGGATCATATGTACACAAGTTGTGGCTGTAGTGTGCACAGGTTATAGATAATGTGCCGTCAAGTTCTGGATCGTGTGCACACAAGTTCACAGGACACAGCACTGCATATTTTTACTTTAGATTTTATACAGACATTAAGTGGAGTGACTGTATATTTTTTACTTTAATAAATGATCAGAATGATTCTCTCCTACAATCCCTTCTATCAAACTCACTGGGTGTGTGCAGGGTTGAGTTTTCCTTTGTGCAGTATATAGCCAGGACATTAAAAGTCACAAGAGCGACCACAGAAATCAGCATGGGAGAAATGATTTGGTCTGGAGGGCTCAAACAAAAGAGGACCTTGTTGCATAAGAGCTGGACAACAAACAGAAGAGGAGTGTAGGAAGGAACTGAACTCAGCGAAACAAACACAATCCAGCTTACTCAGGATGATCAACTCTGACATGTGATAATCAACTACAAGAATTTAACCCTTGAAGAGGAAAATTAATTAAATTCTGTTTTCTACTGGGCTAAAATGACCCAATTTCACAACTTTCTTCCAACATTTATTATTATTTTTTATTATTATTATTATTATTATTATTGTGTACTTAACTGTACAAAAGTGGAAACATTTTGTTAATGAACACTTCATCACTATTAGACATTTAAGAGTAAAATTAAGTGTAATCAATATTTCAGACTTTTATGTTATCTAAAGAGCACAGAAAACAAAATCTTAACCAAAATATGATAAATAACAACACCTGGTACATATTTTGACAATGTCGCTGTTATTTTGGATTTAGATATAAATTATATCTGAAGTATCTAAGCAGCTTCATTAGAAGATGTAAGTGATTAACACAGAGTGTGTGTTGACATGGACGGAGACTCCAGGTCTCAAAAGTGAGGCTGATGTTACCAGTCTGATTGTGAGAGGTGTCCCGTATTGGACGTTATTATTCTGTTTGGACGTCCTTCATCTCCTCGTGACCAGCTCCTCCAGAGATTGGAGGTTGTTTGAGTTATCCAGGCCACATTGTCTCTGTGTTAGACACCACAACACATTTTGTGAGCAGTCTGGGAATCAACTCCAAACGTTGGACTGTCCCAGATTCTGGGACATTGTTTAAGATGTCCTGTGACTACACAGAGACATGAAAAATGTCCTCACTCTCCTGATGACCACTAGACTCCATCCTCTGGGGACCACAGACGAGACAACTGTCAAAACTTTTAGCTTAAAAAACTGAGCCTCAGGAAGAATCTGAGGAGTTCGGCTCCTCCTCATCAAACTGTGACTGTCTGTAAAAGCTACAGTGTTAATCATGTTGTTCAGATATTTTAGTGTGAAGTTGTGTGTGTGTTTGCTGTGGTTTCTTGTACAAACCTCCCTACAGCATGAGTGTAAGTGACGACACAGAAGACCTTGAAATGAATAAAAGTTACATAAAGTTAGCTTTTAATTTTTAATATAACAACTGCTTCAAGTTCGTTATTCTTCTACACGTCACCAGACTAAAACAACCGTCTGTTCATATCGAAATGAAAAGGTAACATTAAAAAGCTGGGAACAGAAAGCATGGCGGCCGGAGGACTTGTTTAGAGATGCATGACCTCATGCAACAACAATCTGATTATTTTCATGTACTGATGGTCAGCAGCAGTACTAACAAAAACAAACAAAAGAAACAGCCTCTTACTTTAATGTCATCTTTGTTAAATATACTTTGATAAATAAACCATCGAGAATCGTATGTACAGAAAACTGAGACAGTCTATATGAAATAAATCCAACAGTACAGCTTCAGACAGACCAGACTATGCTACCACAGTAAGATTATTATCCACAGTCGTTGCAATATTTACATCAAATTACAGTTGATGGGATGATTGTGCTTCGTACCAACACTACACACTCTACAGCTCCCATTTAGAGTCAAGTAGATGAACTGCACCAGAGTATTTACGATGGTTTGATTTGAGTAAAAACACTCAGGAGAGAAGCTCTTCGACATGCACCGTGGCGCTCACGTTCCCACACTGACTGAGGGCAGCAAATACTCATTTCCATCATCAGTTTCTGAATTTTGGCGCCAGCATCGGGCGACACTAGAAGACCACACACAGGCGCACAGATAAATACATGCTCACAATATGCAACCGGACACGTGGACAGAAAAGGATGAACTATTGGAGCACGTTAAAGCTGCCTGCTGTACAGAGCTACATGCAAGCTGGAGCCCTCGAAGGTGGGAATACACATTCAGCATGTTCATCCTCACTGATGTGATCTCGCCATGGTAACGCCACAGGGGAAAACTCCTTTAAATGTGATGTACTCGAAGCGATATATAATTTGAAGGTAAATCATGTTGTTTTTGTTGTGTTTAGTCATAATTTTGTTTGTGTAAATGTGTTTAACTGTTGACTTTAGCTCAGCTACCGACAGTGTTTCAATGGAGAGGTTCAACATTTGGGGAAATACTCTGCTGCTTTCTCTGTGAGGGCTACATGAGAAGACTGATACCGCTCTCATGTCTGTACTGTGAATAACTTAGAGTGGAAACAAGCTTATAATGCACTGTAGACACACCAAGGAGGTTACATTTTTACCTGCATTTGTTTGTTGGTTTGTTTGTTTGTACTGTAAAGATTGTAACCAATTATCAAAATGATCAGAGGATGGGATGCCCCAAATCTCCATCTCTTACAATAACTGAATGTTGTAAGAAGACAGTGTTGCTATGGGCAACAGTGTTCAGTCCACAGCATCATGGACAGCTGGGTTATGCCTTGGTGCAGGTTTGTGCTCTCTGAGTGTGTTCTGGTTCAACATGTGTCAGACTATTTCTTGGCCCGGTGTGATTGATTGAGGATCAAACTAATGAGTTAAGGAGATTTTCTCACCGTTAGTCAGAGCTGGTCTTTGTGCTCTGATCTCTGCACATTGTGGTGCTTTAAATGATTTGTCTACTAAAGACTCCAGGTATATTGTGTGTGTCTGTCGTCTATGTTCTGTTATTATTCTTTCATTTGTGTCTTTTGGTTCGTCATTTATGCAACTTTCAGTTCTCACCTTCCAGGGAGGTAGAGGGGGGTCTGGACTATAGACTGTCTGTAGAAATGCATGAAGCAAGTGGAGCTCAAACATGAAGCCAATGCAGAAGTGCAAAGAGGTGCAATACACCCAACAACCAATGGAGGCTGGCTCCAAGAAACTCTGGCACCAATGGTTTCAATTCAAAAGTGGTCATTTGTAATCCTGAAACACTCAGTCATATATTTTTTGTTGTTCTCAGTGATCAGGTGGTCCATTTGAACAACAACAACAACATCATCATCATTGAGTAGATATTAGTCTTTAAAAAGTGGAATATTTAGGGGTGTGGTCAGGTGCAGAGCTTAAGTCCAGTCTCATTCACAGTGGACAGTGAGGGTTCAAGGGTCAGACCCGCCTCCTCACTCCTTCCAAATATCCAAATATGGTCACTTCTGGCTCCAAACAACCAACATGGTGACGTTCAAGTGCTGATCTCTTTGCTTCAGAACCACAGAGAGTCCACAGACCAGCGGGTGACGTCACATTTGCTTCGTCCATTTCTATAAACAGTCTTTGATCTGGACGCTCGTTAACTGTCAGAAAACAGCAGCACTGTAGAGTGTCACCTAAATATCAATGAAACAGACACTCACACAGACAGATACTCACTCACTTCACTATATAACTGAGACTGAAACTAAATATTTTATCAGTAGATGTGTTTGGATTTAAAGTGTTTTTAGTGTGACAGCTTCCAGACGAAGAGCAAACACCTGTCAATATGAAAAGACTTGGATTTGCTGCCAAACATGTTGTAATACCTACAAACGGATATAAATAAATACATGTTTTATTTGCTGGAATCAGTTATGTAATTTACAGTCAAAATAGGTTTACTGTTTATATTTATTAGAGATATAAGAGGGGTATCTGTCCTCCCATGTGACCGTCAGAGCATGAACCTAGTGACAGTGTGAGTATTGTGGCTGATGTTATCAACCTAAGGAGCCTGTTTTCTGACTTAAAGAAACATTATGCAACAACCTTTACTTCCTGAAGTGTAATGTACTCCTAGGCCACAGTCATGAGACAGTAGTTCACAGCTAAACCGCTGCTGGAATGAAACAGCCTTTCATTATGCGAAGCTCTCCGACGACTAACAGCCAGTCTGAGAGTTACTCTTGTGCAGCCTCGTGCTCGATCACTCCCCTTTTCCTTCTCAGGTTCTGCTGTGAACATCCTCCTCAGTCTCCTCACCTCTGCCATGATGTCTGTACTGAGAATACACACTTAGTTTGTTTTTATAGCTCACAGCTGGCGGTGTGAGATGCACTGCTGTAAAGCTTTACAGACTTCTGTACCCGATCAACCAAGTTACACAGAGTCAGGACAGGGGTTCAGGGTGTGGAGGGGGGATGAAGGTGACGCCGTTCTTCCCATTAGAACTCAAGGTGTAACATCAAAGTGTTCAAACAGCTACATAATGTTACTTTAAGGTCTGAATATTTACATTTTACCTCGTCACAGTAGGAAAAAAACAAAGATTTCATCCAATCTTAACGAGCGTCTGTCACAACACCTGAAACCAAAGAAACTAAATGGAACTCAGCCATCAATAAATTTGTGCTTTTCCTGCTGTGACAAGTAAAAATGTGACATGAAAATAACCTTTTTCATTCGTTGTTTGGCTCAGAAATCCTTCATGGCGCCGTCACCCTGTGAGATGAGGTAGTACAGTGTATTGGCAGAATGCACCGAGTTTAACAGGGGAACACAGACTGAAGATGAGGACATGGATATAAAAAACTGTAAGGATGGTGATAGAAGCGTGTGCAGAACAGAGATGACTGCAAATGAACAGTTATTTCACATAAAAACTCTGTCAAACGGACAGAAAACAAACACCACTGAACGGCTGGATCCCTAAAGCTGATTGGCTGACACATGAACCTCTGTGTGGCTCACGTCCCGTTCACTGGATCTGTCACTATGTCTTGAAAAGATGTTTACAGATGACCATGCAGTTATTCTAACGTTTTTGAATTCATCACAACATGTCGATCACTGGTTTGTGGTGCCCCTGCCGTCTGCGTGGCCGTCCGCTTACTCCCGCCGCACGACTGTGTCCGGGCCGCCGCTCACAAACTTTAAACCAGGCACAGTTCACACACATCCTCCGTTTGTTCCAGCAGTCGGACAAACTGCAATGAACAAAGTCCACGAAGCCGCTCAGAGACAAGACAGAGCAGCGGCTCCCTGCTCACGCCTGCAGAGGCCTAGTGAAAGTTACTGACGTGACACTTGACGTCGTCTAAGCTCAGGACGGTGCCCTGGTCGTTGTTGTTGTTGTGCTTGTGCTTCTTATCGGAGCAGCGACACAGCTTGTACTTTATCACCTGAGAGGAGAGAGGAGCAAAGTCTCAACAAGGACAAACACACACAGACACACACACCTCCATCTGTTGGACCTGCTGCCCTCTGGTCGGCGCTGCAGGGCTCACGAAACCAGAAGTAACAGACTCACACACAGTTTGTCTCCCATTAGTGCTCTGAACACAAGAAAACACACTCCACAGGAACATCAGTGTGTGTGATACTGCCTTGTTACTTACATTTTTCTACTTGAATTTCTGTCACTTTAATTCCTACATGTGCATTATGCAAAGTCACTTTCTCATTTATGTGCAATTTATGGTCTAATACAAACTGTAAATATCAGTTAGTGCTCTTGTTTTTACAGATTATATTATTTTATTCTATTTTCAAAGCGTTTTATTATCTGTTGGCAATGCACAGAGCAGCACTCACAATTTATTGTATATACCTGTTGTGCAGTGACAATAAAGGCTTCCTATTCTGTTCTATTATGTTCTATACTGTTCTATTCTATACTATTCTATACTGTTCTATTCTATTTTGTTCTATTTTATTCTATTCTGCTCTATACTGTTGTATTCTATTCTATTCTGTTCTATTCTATTTTGTTCTGTTCTATTCTATTCTATACCATTGTATTCTATTCTGTTCTGTTCTATTCTGTTCTATTCTATTCTGTTCTATTTTATTCTGTTCTGTTCTATACTGTTGTATTCTATTCTATTCTATTTTGTTCTGTTATATTCTATTCTATACCATTGTATTCTATTCTGTTCTGTTCTATACTGTTGTATTCTATTCTATTCTGTTCTATACTTTGTATTCTATTCTGTTCTGTTCTATTCTATTCTGTTCTGTTCTATTTTATTCTATTCTGCTCTATACTGTTGTATTCGATTTTATTCTGTTCTATTCTATTCTAAATCTGTTGGACTCCATCTTTAATGTGTAAACTTTGTGTCTCTCCTGACGTTGCTAAAACTCCCACATTGTCCTAAACACTCACATCAGGATATTATCCTGTGAAAACCCTCTCACCTCATAAAGGTAGTCAAATATCTCCAGAATAGTCAGAATGCTCGCCCCAATAAAAAGTCCCATCTGCCCTCCGATATCACCTGGAATTAAAAAATGTGGAGTTTATGACAAATGAAACAGATAAACTAACATCTATTGATTATAATGGAAATGAAGGTGCACCTAAAAGTCCTGCCACTTCATACGCCTTCTTCTGCTCAATGGTCTCGTAGTTAAGAGCCTCGAAGAAGATGTCTAACACCAGGATGTTCTCCCTGTGGTGAGAAAATAAACAAATTAAAACATTATTACTGCATTTTAAAGTTATGCTCAGTAAATTAGCAGCGCTGAGGAGTCCAGGGAGGATTTTTACACATCCAGGTTTACACTTTATGGGCTCTCAGCAGCCACTCCACTTTAAAGACATTTTCACACAAAGCTGGTGCCAGTGGTGGAAAACTGAAGTATTTCCATGTCATGTGACTTTATACACCCACTGCTACATGCCAGAGGGAAACATTGTACTTTATACTTCACTACATTTATCTGATAGTAGAATCATATCAGTAAAACTAAATACACTCGCATGTGTTGGGGAAAATTAACAAGCTGTGTAAACACAGTCATTACAGGCAGATCCCAGTTTACTGTCAGAATAAAAAAATATATATAATCTAAATACACTTCTGAAATTGTCCATATCTAGTACAAATACTTGTGTACTTTTACTTCAGTGAAGCTTTGATGCAGGATATTTGACATATTCACAGATTTTATTGAAGTAAAACACTTCTTCAAACACTGATGATGCAAAGTTGAGATGTGGAAGAATATTTTTATTTGGTTTGTTGCTCATTTAAAAGAAATCTGTTTTCTGTGAACCTCCCAATTTATTACTAATTAAAATATTAGTGAATTATAATGATTCAACAGAGGAAGTATAATCAAGCAAAAGCACAAACTGCTGTGCAGAGATTAGGAAATGTGTCCAACAAAAACAGATGTAGGAATAATAAAAATAATAATACTGGTAACATTAAAAAGAAAAAAATAAGGTAAATACACATAAAAATGTAAACCAATGACTTATTTTTTCCCTTTTTTCCTCATGTCCTCTCAAAGTTTGAAGACCGGCCTCATCAGATGATAAAGAAAATTATCTTCAGATGAATCAATAATGAAATAAACATTGTGTGCAGTATAGATGACACTTACTTGATGTACTGCTCCGACTTGTTGTATTTCTTTGCCAGGTATTTGGCCGAGGCCTTGCTGGGGATCTTGACGAAGGACAGCTCTTTGCTGTATCTGGTCATGTTGCACGGTGTCTCACACACACAGAAATCATTGTCTCTTTCCACCAGGAAGTCTGCAGACAAGAAACCTTTACTTATGTTGTGCAATGGTGTGTGTGTGTGTGTGTATGTGTGTGTGTGTGTGGTGGGAGCCTCGTTATGGGAATAGGGAATCCTCATTATGTAAACTGTAGTGTAAAGACTTGGTGAGAGGTCGGGTTTATGTTCAGTCTGCAGGAGCGAATTTAGGTCAAAGTCCTTTGAAGTGATGGCATCACAAGTGTGTGTGTGTGTGTGTGTGTGTCCGTTCTTTAAAGATTCAGATGTGGGTGAAGCCAGGTTCTCACCGAGCGCTGGGTCAGCACATTCTCTGTACAGCTGGGGGGTGCAGTATGGTGCATCGCCTGCAGCCAAACACACAACACACACTCACATCAGTGGACTGTTGCAATGCTGCACCGTGATTGATGGAGCTCAGAGAAAGCGCCGCTCCCTACCGGGCATGTGCGCCATGCGACAGTTGCAGTTGTCCACCAGGTAGCGTGTTTCACAGTCGATGCGACAGGCGGTGATGCTGTAACTGTCAAAGAAGTCGGAGTCCATGGGCGTCACCTTACAGTCTCCCCAGGGCGGAGGGAGATAGATCAGCTGCAACGATGACACAACACTGTTACTAATCATTTCTAGATATGTGAACAAAAGTTTGGAAAACTAATGAATGAAGGGTGTGAAGTTTGGACAGTCTCAGAGCAGCAGTATGTCAGCAGGTAAATCCAGTTTGATTCTACATCCACATAAGTAGATGAGTTTTAAAATTAATTATGATTTATTACAAAGCAAGTCTTAAGTAATGTGCTTATCGAGAGTCTCGCTAAAAAATAAGTCAGATGAGGGATGAAACACGACAAACATCTGACCAACTGTTATTTACTCTGCACATTTTTTTGTGTGTTGAAACTTGTAATAAAGTTTTCAGTTTAAACATATATCTGAACATGAAATGTCAGAAATGATCAGACCGACTTTTCCTTCAGGATGTTCTTCTGTTTTTTAGATAAAAAATGTCTGATGTGTTGTCACTTAAAATTAATTGGTAACCAAACGTTTTCTGATCCTATTTGGTTAGAAGTGATAATTTGTTACTTATCTCTGTACATATGGTGGTACGGTTTGAGGCTGTTGTGGGATTAAATGATGTTATTTCCAGATTTTCATAGTATCATCTCAATATTACTGATACCACCGATGGACACAAGTAAAAATAATTTAGATGATAATTTGTTTGCATGTTCTCCTTGTGCTTGGTGGGTTTCCTGTGTGCACCCTCCCACAGTCCAGAGACCTGCTGCTGAACTGATAGTTAGACTGTAGGTGTGTGTGTGTGTGGATGATTGTCTGTCTTTGTGTCAGCCCTGCATTACACTGGTGACCTGTCCTGGGTGGACCCCGCCCCTCACCACTGCGACCAATCTTTAGTAAACATGCACCAGTTTGTACCCTTTGCTCTTGGCAGGACACAAACGTCTGGAAGCCGGGCGCCACCCCGAACCCGAGCTGGTCGATGAAGGACGGCTCGTCCTGACTGTGGATCTGAACTTTGACCCCGGCTTCAAACGAAGTCTCATCTGCAGGAAGACGAAGAGCGTGTGTGAGCACCGTGGAAAGATGCTTCACTAACGGATCCTGACACTTCTTTTTGTCTCGCACTCTGAGGTGTTAACGCCCACACGCATCAGCCCTGCAGCCAGATTACACACCTGCCTCAACACGCAGCTGACAGATAACCACATCTGCCAAGTGAGCGATGGTGGCCTCACCTGTTTCTCCCCAGACTGGCAGGTATTCATCCTGCTGAATGTCCAGCATCAGCTCCAGTCCGTTACCCATGCCTCCCTTGGTGGTGATAAGGGGAGGGCGTCCATCACCGCCGGCGTTGAAGGTGTAACACTTCCCGTAGCGAGTGAAGACCTGAGTGACACATGAGACAGATTTTTAAACTGCGTCCCTCTGACAAACTGACAAATGGGTCATCATCATCCCTCTGTTGCAGGATTTAACAAGGCTTTTCCACTGGGGGTCAGTGTTTGACTCAGTTTCTGATGTGTGTGTGTGTGTGTGTGTGTGTGTGTGTGTGTGTGTGTGTGTGTAACGGCACATATAGTATGAGAGTGAAATGTGTGATAGAAAGAGAAGGAAGGAGGAGAGTGGAAGTGAAAACAGGAGAAAGGAGGTATTCCCGTGGGTGTGTGAGTTACACAATCAACCCAGTGAGGTGATGGAGACTGGCACTGTGGTGATTTAACATTCCCTCACATGCTCTTTATGGCACTTATAATGGACCTGATGTTACCATGGAGACCAAGCATCCCAGCCAGAGAGAATGCCGCCTTAATTTTCAAGGAAAGCCGACACACAGATGTTAGATTGAGCCTCGGTGAGATATCAGCAGACATGTTTAAAGAGCAGCGAGCCGTGCGACGGTAAACAGACGCAAACGTAACAATATTGAGCGCTCCTTGGCGAGGAGTTGATCTTGCATTAGAGAGTTTTGTGTTGTATGAGTCACATCACCCATGCAGGGAGAGCGAGGAGCAAACGGAGAGCAGGGATGCAAAGTGAAAGAGACAGACAGAGAGAGGGAGAGAGAGGGAGAGAGAGGGAGTTTAGCTGCTACCGCTTGGAGCTGGCTATTGTTCAGCATTATGGCACAGAATGACATATCTATGATTAGAAAGAACAAACCAACCAAGTAATTGTCGAGAAAGAGTTTGGATCTTGCCAAGGGCGGTTTAAACATTTAGGCCATCTATCATGTAAAGTCAGCGAGGGACTGCTGCTGGTTGCAGAGGCAGACATCAATCTTAATGGGAGAAAAACATTCAGCTCTAAAAACACAAAAAGCAAATGAAAAGCCACAAATAATATGTGCACACACACATTTGGACACATTTACATTTTCTTTTAAAAACAAGATTGAATCACCTGTGGAGGGTTTTTTGTATAAAAGTTTATTCCTACTCTCGTTTTAAAAACCCCTCACAGCTGTCAGACGTCAGAGCTGGGAGTCATGAAGGGAAGCCGGTGTATTTCTGTAACTTTTCAAACACTGACACTCACACAACATTCACACCCAGCTCACACCGCGACGGGCCGGCTCTGTGGAGGTGAGTTGTCAACAACCCAGTGCAACAGTACGAACACCTTCAGCAGAGACTGTCTGAGAGCATCACCATCAAAAACACAGGTTAAAATCCCACTGCCAGGTTCGTAAAGTCTCCAAATGTTCGGACTGAATATTGGTAAAATGTATTAACAGTAATGCTCGCAACACACAGAATATGACCTCACAGAGAAAGTGGAGCAAAAATATTAATCTGACCATAAAAAGGTGTCACTCCATGAAAAGCTTGTTAACCTGATGTAGCTTTAATGAAGAGTCAGTAGAAGTTGATGCTGTCAGACAGAGAGGAGTAACAGGATGTCAGCATGTCACCTTACAGCTACCTGAGGGAAACAAAGGGTTAAAACTGTGTGTTCATCATCTTCTCTACAAACCTAAAATAAAATGTTGACCTGGTTGCAAACAGGGATGGGTATCGTTAGGATTTTTATGAATCCGATTCTCATTTTGGTTCCTAAGGATTCCTTATTTTGATTCCAAAAACAAAAATACACGAAGCCAAATGTATATTTAACATATTAATTTCCCAGACGTGTTGTATTTTCCACGTTGGCTGCTCTCTCTACTAAAATGAATCAGTTTTTTTCACATTCCCCCTTTTCCACCGAACAAGAACAGGTGCTAGGTCTGGGCTGGTTCTAGTCCTGGTAGTTAGTTGGTTTAGATCCCGTTTCTCCTATGAACCGGTTTGTTTTTCCACTGGCAAGGAGCCAAGTTGGGGCCGCGTCACGTCAAAGGTCAGTACGTCACTGCATAGGTAGCTGGTTCACAACAACCGGCCGCTCACAAGCTAGCCTGTTACTATCAGTCCATGAACAAAATGTTTTTTTCAGCGGATATTCTAGTTACAACATGATTTATTAACTTTCGACCGCTTTCCCCGGTCCATTTCCTGTTGCCATGCGGCGTCACGTGACGTGTTAGATACGTAACAGACAGGTCCTGGCAGATATCTAAAGTCCGTTTAAAGTCGTTGTGTAAAATGAGCGCATCTAGGAACCGATAAGCAGAACCGAAATTATA
>OOFC01047840.1:23174-39990 GCA_900323345.1 Pseudochromis fuscus
GCTCATCGGTTTGGACGGCGAGTCGTCAGCAGAGGAGAAATCAGGAGGACGGGAGTTAGCCCAACTTTTCCAGTGCTTGAAGAAAATGAGTGTTTATCTGAAATCAGTTTAAATGTCAGAATTTAATATTCCTATGAAACCATCATCAGTCTCTCTCCTACCTCACCAGCTTTATAGATGAAATATCATAAAACCTCCTCCACTGTTGTGAGGGGAATTTTGATCATATTTGGGATTTTAACCAGCAGCACCCACACAATAACAGCATTTCTTTGCCTCCTTCATTTCCTACCTCTCTGGTCTACATTGCTCTTACGTGGTTCCCCTGTGTCTCCTGAACTATGATGTTCTTCCCCCTGTGGACTGCACTCCATCTCCTGCTGCACTTCCCCACCCACCCCTGCTTCATTTGATGAATATTTCACAGGCCAGTAGAGACAGTCCTCCTCCTCTCTCATCCTATTCCCAGACACCGTCCGGCTCTCAGTACCTATCACCTTCAGAGACGATAGCATCATAGCGGCGGGTAAGGAGCACCTCAGGAGACCGCGGCAGAGTGGGGAGCATATCACATGAAGAAAAATGGAAGTGTGTATTCACTTAGGTTTGATACGCCTCAGAGTGCCGCCCCAATCTGAAAATCAGGCCTGTGCTGACCGTGGTGCGATCACAGCATGACGGAGTGGATGTGAGAGATAAGGGTGAAATCAGGCAGACATTAGAAAACAAGACGCCCAGCGGGTGTGGAGATGCTCAATTTGTACCACTCAGCTGTTTACCCGAGTAAATGTTGGGCATTAAAAACAAAGTATAGCACTGACCAGCACAATCCCCTACCCTAGTGTGCTAACCACCAACTATTCGGACATGTATTTACCGTATTTTCCGGACTATAAGCTGCTACTTTTTTCTGACACTTTGAACTTAAACAACGGTGTTTCTCATGTATCAGCGGCACGAAGCTCGTTAGCTTTTTACAAGCTAGCAAGCTCCGTGGCGCCGATACATTTAGCATCGTCACATCAGACCCGGTCAGAGTGGACCACATGAAACTGTTCAAATAAATTCAATAGCGGCTTATAGACAGGTGTGCTCAATAGTCCAGAGCCTGTGAGGATTTACTACTTTTCTTGCTCTCATGTGATTACAAGACATTTGGATTAATCAGTACACAACAATCACAACACTTCACTACTGTCGTTTTACTGACTCAGTTTGAATACAAATATAATATAATATGTTTTACACATAACTGGAAAGCACTCAAAGAGCTCAAACCCCCACCAAGGCATAATCCAGCTGTAGTGATATTATAGATTGAACACTGCTGCCCTCTGGTGGTGAAAAAGTGACAAGATGCCATCTTCTGATCTTGCCCAAAATGTCATCATTTCCCCCGGAGTAATGCGTCAAAAACAAACAAATAAAAAAAACACTGAGATCTGTTCATACGTTTTTCCATATTGCTGCAAACAGACTGACCCACTCAACATATATAAGGTTTATTATATAAGTTACAGTGTAAGTCTTTAGAGAGCTGGTTCTAGCTTCTCTGCAGTTTTTTAAAAAATACATAATTGCAAATTGAATTTATTTGTGCAGTCTAAACACCTAGAGACATCATCTTTGACTCTGAAACTGTGATGGGCATTTTATAAACAAAACTATTAATCAGTAGATTGAGAATAGGAAGATTGACGCTGAAAATAATCAAATGATATTAGAGACTTTTCATTATCATTTTGATGGCAGTGGCGCGGTGGGATCCAAATCAGTGGAGAATTAAAGCGGAGCTCTTCTGGAGAGAAACAGAGGAGATTCACAACAAAACAACATAATAGGTGATGGAGCAGAGGCAGCAGAGCCCGCGGGCCGCTGTCTGTCTCCGAGGACGACTAATTGTTGTTTTAATGCAATCCTTGGTCTCTGCGGTGGATGGAGGAGCAGCAGCGCTGAGGAGAAATAACGGCCTGAGGGAAGACTCCCAGTAATTCCTCCCACCACCAGTGAAGACACAGGGAGAGATTTTTGTTGAAAGGCTACTTTAAATAACTACTGAAAAATGATACTTTCAGATTCCTCCAGTGCACAAGCTTCCCAGTGAATAATGGAAATGGCCTTGTAAATTTGGATGGGCGACATAAATGTCTTTGAATTGCCGGTCCACATTCATTCAGAGCAGTTCAATTTTCTGTAGAAGCTCTTGCAGTTTGCAGACACCCTCTTATTCTCCCCCAAGTGAGCTGAGCAGAGTGAGATGGTAAATAGCTGCTTGAAGGACTAAGACATTCACCACGAGCCAGTTATGTGATGCAGTTATACAGTTCATTTTTATAATATAATTACATTAAATTTAATAACTACACGGCAGCTTAAAAGTACTTGCACTGCTTGCAAATTGTGACATGTAACATTAATTTCAGCACTGTCACCCCCTCCCTCCTCCTCTTCTCTCCCCGTCCCTCCTGCCAAACCATGATGCAGCGGATCCATACGGGATGTTAAATCCTCCTCTGCCTGCTTTTTGCTTGCATGTCTCAATCATCACCGTCGCCTACAAATCTCCTGCCGGCCCTGCTTGTGCCAGGCATGTGCAGAGCGCACGCTCTCTGCTGCAGGAGGAAGGCTCGGCAGGCTGGGAGGCCATCGCAGCAGCATCAGCATCAGCATCATCAGCAGCAGCATCAGCATCAGCATCATCAGCTAGCTGTGCTGTAACTCAGGCGAGCACCGCCCTCTCGTCATGTACAGCTGAGTAAACATCGAGGGATAAACAGCCCCGGGCCGAGTCACAGGGGCACGGGCCTTACTACAGCTGAGGGCGTTTTAAGTGGCAGACATCAGGGTTAACTAGGATTAAATCATCTCGTGACGAGTGTGATTGTACTGTCTCTGCATCTTTATTCGTCACATACATTAATAGAAGAGTACAGCCACAGAGAGACATGAAGGACCAAACACAGTGTGAATGAATATGAGACGTGATGGCATGAAAGTCCACACTGAATATTAACACTGTGAGCATGAATGAAGTGAGAATGGTTATTAAACATGAACTGGAGGATTTGCAGGATTTACTGTAACTAGCTGTAAATACAGTGACTGCTGTCTGATAGACATTTAAATAAATCAGACCTGTGGCTCTGAGAAAAGTTCATGTTATAGACTGTGACATCCTGAGGGAAGAAACTCCTCCTCAGTCTGTCTGAACGCTCCTTCAGGCTTCACAAGTGCTTCTCATATAACAACAGACAGAGCAGCCATCGTCTCATTTCTTGAACAGTTTTTTAAATTTCCTTCTAGATGTCGTCAGGTTTGGGTAATGCAGCCTGGATGGTGCACTTTCAGTCTTAATCAGTGATATGGATCTTTGGATAATTCAGCTGTAATATAAAACGTTTTATTTCCCACAAATGTTCCCATTGTGAGTCTAGTGTTTCAGGATCCTACATCTTCATCTTTCCAAGGCAACACAATCCTTGTAGTAATCATTTCAGACTCATTTTGAAGTCTCACTAATTAGCTGCTTTAGCACCTGCTAGCTGGACTGTTTGTTTACATATCTGAGGCTGTGGGTTGTTTTCCATTCAGCGTGTTCAGCTACAATTGGACTAAAAAGGGATCGAACTGGCTTGTGTACAGAACTGCTCACATCGTGTGCAGCATGAGGTACTTATTACTACTAGTTACTGCAGTTATTTCTGGCTCGCAGTGCACACATACACCAGCTCCTTCTCTGTTGTGCTTCTGACTTTGATTCCTGGCTGCTCGCTATGTTTTGTTTTTAACCTTCGCCAGGGAGGTCATGTTTTCGCCCGCGTTGGTTTGTTTGCTTATTTGTTTGTTTGTCTGTCCATCTGTTGGCAGCAGAAGGGAAAAGTTACTGATCTCAATGATTTTTTTTTCCTTGTTGGGAGAGACGTATTAGCCAAGGAACAAGTGATTAAATTCTGAGCAAGATCAGACGATTGGATCCAGTTCAAGAAATAAAATACAATAAAAATCATAAAATTCTCACAATGTTTTAGTGAAGTGACAGAGCAGGGCAGCAAAACAAGAAGATGTGGGTACAAACTTCATTCATAGGTTTGTTACAGCATCATTTTTATAATTTTGTTGCTACACATGTGCAGGATGGTAACATCAATGTTTTGGTGGAGACCAGATGTGGATGATGTCCTGGTAGAAAATGGTCTCTGAGGCATTTCTAGGTCAGTGGTAGTTTAAACTTAAAGTGTCAGATTATTTTTAATATAAAAAAATGTGTGTTACATTCAAAGAAAACCAGTTTACACCGTGCTGATTTTGTTCATGATTCTGTATCCTGCAGCACCTCGGTGACAGTCTGGTGTCTGTGGCCCGATTCCTGGTAACAATGTGTTTTTATATCAACAGTGCAACTTCTGGTTTTTCCCAGAGCTGAAGAGGATAAATACAGAAACCCTAAAAGGACATGATTAAATAAATTTTATTTAGTTAATATCAGTAGTTTTCTCGAGATCTTGAGTTATTTTTCTCATTATCTGGAGAAACCAAACTGTGTTTATTGGATAGTTTTATAGTTATCGAGAACACAAAGGTGGTTTTGTCAAGATAATGAGATAAATTCTCCTATAATCATGAAAAACACACTTTGTTTTCTCAAGATAATGAGAAAACTAACTCAAGATCTTGAGAAAATCACTAAAATTAACAGAGAAAATAAAAATGTGTCTAATCATGTCCTTTTAGGGTTTCTGTAGGAAGCAGCCGTTACCATGGAGAATGTGCTGTAAACGCTCATATGTGTATTTACTCTCACTGCCAGAAGAGGGAGACAGAATTTCCACACTGCAGATTTAAAACTGACAAGACAATAAATATTACTCTTTATTGTGTCACCATGGAAACGACATGCATCTTCATTTCTTGGATTTGCATGAATATATGGTATTACAAAACAACTCACAAATACACTATGCTAGTTTAGCTATAACGTGTGTGTGTTGTTGTGTTGCTCATACAGTGTGCAGACCCACAGTCCACAGTGGGTCTGTGAATTGTACCTGAGTGGAGTCTAATAATGACGGGTCTGTTCTGTGGAGGTTGAATTAGCCTCTGGAGTCGGATGATTGCTCGTCTGTCTGGCTGCAGGGACCATGACACAAAGTTGTCTGTGAATTAGACGTGATTGGCTGTAATAGATGGTGATATACTTGTGGATAATAATGGGTAGACGGTTATTGATAGGTACAGGGAGAGCACATGTCAGTCTGCTCGTCTGTGTGTGTGTGTGTTAGTGTGTTAGTGTGTGTGTTCTGTGGGATGTTTAAAGTTGTGTGCACGACTCCTCATCGATGCATGCCTAATAATAAGCGGTGTGTAATAATGAGCTGTAATCACCTTCCAGCAGCAGCAAGGAGAGAAATTCATTTCTTTAAGCCAAAGGGCTGTCACAGAGCATTTCACCTGACACCTGACTTGAACTCAGTAATGGCCCCAGAAGGCTCTTGAAATTGCATGTTTCACTTTGCACGTATATCCCGGCTTTTCTTATAATTTATACTGACTTCAATCGATAGCGTCTTCGGCAGCCTAATGAAATTGTGTATCGTGCTTAAGTTAGTCTAAATTGGTTTTTTAATGTCGTCCGAAGTAGACAAAATAAATTAAATCCAATCCGATTGGCTAAAGTCCACGACCCACTTCTCCCTGGATGTAGCTGAGGTGCAGCGGTGCCACAAGAAAACCTCACATTCAGAAATACTGTGCATGCGACGCAACATGCAGTCAGACAGCTGCCGAGGAAAAAGCTGCATGAATAAGTCAGACACAGTGTGCTCTGTGGTGAGATGAAGTAAGTATGGACATATGGTAATATCTCAGAGGGTAACTGTGTACATACATGCACAGATGCACACTGGAGATACGCTGACGGATGATGCGTGACATACATGCATCTCCATTCCCTCTGGACACCCCTCGTAAAACACAATCTAGTTGCACAATAGAGTACTTGTAGATTTATTTTAAGACTAGTGCAATGATTCAACTCATCTGAGTGGCTGTAATAAAAGCCGTTCAGTTCCTGGGGGGATGAGTCGGGACCAGCATGTACAGTAGATCCGGCCCGGGCAGGAGGCTGGACAGCAGAGCGAGTCAGCGCCGCCAGCCCCGAGCTTTTGTTTATCGGCCAAGTTGATGACCAAGGCCTGTATCTGAGCAGAGGAGCAGGAGGAAGCCCTCGCCCTCATTAATAAGAAAACATCAAAAGATAGATCGAGGCGGCGGTGGAGCGAGCACACTCCTGCTGGAGGAGAGCACCTTCCTGCTACCGTGCAGCTAACAAACCCCTCTTTCATCTCACGTCTTTCATTCTGCTATTCCCAAAATACCACCCGGCGCAGGTGGGACGAACCTCAATTAATGAATGCATTCATTACAGGGACTCCTGTCACTGTATGGTGCAGTTTAGAGGGCGGGAAAACTGTCAGCAGGGAAAAAAGGGCCCTGCAGCTCTACCCCTGGAGTGAACCTCCTCCGTGTGACAAATTTCACACTCTGCTGAGAGAAATCCGCTGAGGCTTTAGATTTCTCAGCCTGTCACATGCTGTTGCTGAATACCAAGAGATTAATTCATTTCGCAGATAATGCATGTAAGCAACTGCAACTCTCTGAGCACGCAGCGCTCACGCCGTCACAACCTGCCCAATCTCACGGCGACGCAAAGATTCAAGCTGGGAGGCGAGATAACAGACAAAGGTCAACGTGTCGAAGAAGAAAAATATCCTGTTTGTCGACAGAAACAAGTGCAATATAATCTCACAGTAATTTAACAACCTTAGGGTATAATTAAATGAATGAAAAATGAGGTAACTGTATTATTTCTAAGACTTTACAGCAGCTGCAGCAGTCATTAAACAACATAAAACTGTATGCCCTGCCTCTTATTAGTCCTCCATCAGGCGGATCGCGGAGCCATGGGGAGTTTTATTAAAGACATCATCAAGCTTTTCACCGAGGCAGAGCCCAGGCAGCGGTCAAATTATATTAGAAGATAAGTTTTAAAGTCTTGGGATGAATATTCCTGCTTTTAAAAGATACATCAGTTGCCTACATGTTTGTAGCCTCTGGCCAGCGACTGCTTCTAATTTTATTTTGGAGAAACTGACAGAAAAGATGCTGTACTGTAGCACTTTGACGAGTTAGGAGCCGCTGTTCAGCCAGTCTCTTTGTGTGGTGCACAGTCTTTCACAGAATCGATCCTTTTTATTTGTCTCACGCTGGGTGTGTTTGTTTGTGTGTGGAAGGAGAGGGGTTGGTGTGTTTACTGTGGCGGCGGCGGCGGCGGCCTCGGTTACCCTGCTGAGTCCTGTCAGAGGGAAAAGGACAACAGGCAATGACGTAAACATCTCAGAAAACCTAATTGACTTGTTTTTTTACATTAAAAATCCTGTCAAAGTGTTTTTAAATGTGTTGATAGTTGTTTTAAGTATCATTGGAGAAGAAGGTTATTGGTGAATATGAGGGATGTTGTTTTTATTTTGGGCTGGAGGGGGCGTGTCAGTGTCTGAGTTTGATTGACAGCAGCTGGCAGGCAGAGAGCTGATAGCATCAGAGAAGAAGAGACGTCACAAAGTTTTGCTGCAGCTTTCGATCTGTTTGCACACATTGTGCTCGGTGGTATTTAAAAGTAAAAGCCTTTCAAAAACCAAAGCAACATTTGCAGGAGGTTTATTAACTAGACGCAGTTCAGCAAATGAGACTGTGTTTCATTGTTATTCTGCTGTTTGCATCTGCATTTGATCAAATATCTGACTAATATGCAAACACAAGCCACTAATTACTCTCACACATTGTATATTATTTATTACTTAAAATGGTGATTTAATTCAAGCTGATGAATTAGATTCCAGAGCAAAAGGACTTGATTTATTTCAACCGATGTTAATGATTTAACACCAGATTTTCACCATGAACAATATCTTGTAGACCAAAGTCTGGTGTTTACTGTGTTTACTGTGAGTCAGTCAGACCTGGAGTGTGGGACGTCTTCATATCAGTAAACATCAGCAGCAGGTAAATCTCTCTGTATGTAGCAGTATGCTGGAGTCTGCTGTTCCTGCACCAGTAGCGATGCATTTCATGTCAACTAGCAATGATCAGTTTGCCTCAGTTGAAGTCACCGTTGCCACGGAGATGGAGCAGACAGCAGCGGTTACAGCGTCAAGTAAACATGAAAAGTTTGTGATGCTCCAGATCAAAGAGATGAAAGAAAACAAAGTGATCGGCTAACACAGATTACCAGAAGAGGGAGACAAAAGTTGTGGACATGCTTCCAGCTTTTAGAGATGTGTCTACAGTGACTGTGGACTTACAACAAGCAGCATTCAAGAGAAATACATAAAGATGAAATAGTGAGAGTGCAGTTAAGGCCAACATGCTGTGTAATGTGCAGCAGCTGAGCAGCTAATTAGCTATCAAGCCTGCAATCCCTGTGAATGTTTGTTTAGTTGCTCATTAAAACAGCAAAGGTGCAGGAAAGATGTGTGATTCATGGTTTTTAAGTTTTTAAACAGATTTCAGCAGGAGGCTCTTGTGGTTTGTTGTTCAGAGTCTGTGGCTCTTGTTACACAGATCTCGTTATATCTGACCTCCAGTACATCACTGACCTGCTGCTTTATGCACAGATTGAATTTATTGTAAAGAAACAAGTTCTTCATCCACACAGAGAGAACTCCTGAAGACTAGAGGTTGGTATTTGAACGTCGCCATGTTGGCTGTTTGGAGCCGGAAGCGACCATATTTGGAAATGAAGGGAGTGAGGAGGCGGGACTGACCTTTGAACCCAATGACAATGCTCAATGTGGATGAAACTCAACTTCAGGTCTGATCTCATTGGAGACTGGAGCTGTCCATCAAACTAACCCCGCCCCTAAATCCTCATATCTCCTTAGTGATGAAATGATTTTCAGGTGGACCAGATCACTGACAACAAGAATTTTAGCTTTATGACATCAGAATGACCTGAATGACAATATCTGAATTGAAGTCAACTGGAGTTTTTGGTGCCAGCCTCTAGTGGCCGTCGAGGGCGTTGCACCTTTCCAGTTGCATGTACAGTCTACAGTCCCTTAAATTACTGTTAAAATGAATGGTGCCTGAATGTAACCAAAATAATAAGGATTACAGAATAATAATAATAACAAGAAGAATTCCTCTTTTTGTTACAATTTACAGAGCACATACAGATCAAAGACTGTAACTGTACTCCAAAGATACACAACAGCTTCATACATGCAGAGGGCCCCATGCATTCAGGCCAACAACTGCATCTGTCACATCAGTCACAAAGAAAGTCAAACTGACGACTGGTGGCTCAAAGCTGGAAACGGCCCCTTTGTGAAAGTCACGCTGAGAAAACATCGAGCACGGCGACACAGACGTATGTGAATATTCGTGTTCGAGCAAAAATGAATTTCAGGCCCGTCAGCAAAACATTCAGAAATAATTGGAAGCTGCTGAAAATAAGAAAAAGCATTTCAAATAACATTTAACAGTACAAGAAAATGATGGAGGGGAGCGATTATAAACAGGCTTAACAGTCGGTGACAAATGGATATGAAATTGATTTGCATCTGTAAACGACTGGGCTCTTACAAATGATTTCACCAGATTTCTCTCTCTCTAGAAGAGCGTCAAGGATTTCACTTCTTTTCTTATCAGATAGAAAAGCTGGATAAAAAAAATAAAAAATCTTTCAGCCGTGCTCTTTTTCCTGCCATTTTTTTTTAACTGGGAACTGGTTCATTTCAGAAATCCCACTGAGTTTATAGCAAGTGAGTAGTGTCAGTGAAAGTTGAGGGTCAGGTCTGTTCCACCTCTTAACAGGCTGAGGTTTCCATGGTGACCTAAAAAAAATGAGAAGCAGGAAGCTAACAGCTCATTCAGACAGAGATTCACCGTAATCCTGAACACAGACCCAGCTACAGGAGCCGTCCTGTGTGTTTTATTTGCTGTGGGTGAAAGATGTTTTCAAGGTACAAGGACAGAAAAGACAAGAAACACTTCGCACAATGAAGACGACTGCAGCAACAGCCAAGGTCTGAGTGGAAGCTAATGAGAGGCATCATTCAAGGCGATGGCATCGTTTTTATCTGAATACACCGCGCAATCAGATGATTCTTGATGAGCGCCTCCAATCCCAGAAACACACGGCGCTCTGTGCACAGCAGCATCTGCATATTGACATTTTGCAACTGCACGTGACGGGCTGCAGTTAAACTGAGGCACACTTGAAACACACACATTCAACCTGAGCTGAAAACACCAGGATCAAACGGTGGGAGTGTTACTGCCGGCAGCGTGAAAACCGACTCAGCTCTGCAGAGAACTGGATGAGTTCTCTTGAGGGCGAAGGAGGAAGAAAGACTTTGAAAACATATTATTTCTTGTCCATTAGTGATTTTATAGCCCTTGTTTCCTCTAAACTGCTCCTCTCAGCACAGCCACAACTGGCTCTTTGAGTCGCACATACATCCTAAACTGCTTTTCACGTTCACCACATTGACATTCTCTGAGCGTTGGAGAGCAGCAGTATCAGTGTGTGTGTGTGTGTGTGTGTGTACTTCTGAACTGAGTTGGTTGTTTTTGGGGCTGAAAGAAAATGTTCCTGAAAAAAGATGAAAAGTCCAGCTCCTGTTTTCCTCTTCAGACTCCTGCTAAGGTGTTTCTTTGAAGCACTGTGTATTTTTTTTTGTAATGCATTAATGATTCGGAGGTTCCCGAGGGCATCCAGGTGCATGCTGGGATATAGGTCCTGTCCCTCCTGTGACCCTGAATAAGTCGGTATATAACGTGGATAAGCGGACACAAGCTTCTGTTTAATCTTCTTTTGCACATAGAAGTTTTCCCTGGTTCTCATGACACATCCTCGTACCTGCAACTAATCCAAACACTGCATGAATCAGTGAGGGAGGAGAGTTAAATCTGCATCTGTTTGATTATCGGAGACATCAAAGCGGCTGCTTCATGTGATGCCTGCACTCTGTTTCAGAGAGGGCTGCCTGGCTTCGCTGCGACAGAACAGGCAGGATGGACTGGAGCCAGCGGACAGAGGTTTATCTTGTAATAAAGTAAATGGAACGAACTCTGAACGTGATCACAAAGTCAAATGAAACGTGTTTGTGGGACGTGGGAAGCAGCAGAGTGACAGGACACAGCGTGGGGAGGGGTCCTACAGGTGGTTGGTGATAATGACTGTGGTCGGGATTTCTTCATGTCTCTGTGTCGTCACAGGTCGTCTTCTTCCATGTTGGTGGTTTGGAGCCAGAAGTGACCATATTTGGATATGAAGGGAGGAGTGCGGAGGGGGGTCTGACCCTTGAACCCAAGCTCACTGTCCAATATGTGCGAGACTGGACTTCAGCACTGCTCTCATTGGAGACCAGACCTCTCAGTCAAGCTAGCCACACCCCTAAATCTTCCTCTTTTGAAGCCTAATAAATACTTAATGATTGTTTTTTCCAGATGGACTAGATCAGGGGTCTGCAACCCTGGTCCTAGAGAGCTGCAATTCTGCATGTTTTAGATGTTTCCCTCTTCCAACACACCTGACTGAAATGATCAGATTCATTATCAGGCTCCTGCAGAGCTTGATGATGAGCTGATCATTTCAGTCAGGTG
Organism: Pseudochromis fuscus; assembly: GCA_900323345.1. Lineage (NCBI taxonomy): Eukaryota > Metazoa > Chordata > Actinopteri > Pseudochromidae > Pseudochromis > Pseudochromis fuscus. Next base: position 34,839 of record OOFC01047840.1, read on the forward strand.
TGTTGGAAGAGGGAAACATCTAAAACATGCAGGATACTGGCCCTCGAGGACCAGGATTGGACACCCCTGCTTTGGGGTTTTCTGAAGCCAGCCTCTAGTGGCCACCTGGTGTATTGCAGTTTTTTGCACTTCTGCATTGGCCTCATTTCTGAGCCCCACTTGCTTCGTCCATTCCTATAATCAGTCTGTGGTCAGCATGCCTGGAGAAGTACAGGACATGAGGAAACAATAACTATCCTCTGAGGAGAGCGTCAACTTGTGTCTTAATCAATTGTTCAATAGATATTGCTGCTTAAGACTTTCTGAGTCTCAGGACAACTTCTTCCAGTTTGTCTTTGAGAGGACTAGAGCTGCATCACTCCCTGTGCTGCTGTTGTTGAACCCTGCAGCTGTATGAAAGACGATCAATATTTCCTGAATGACCCACCCCCTCTGCCGAACTGCCTGGACATCCAAAAGTTCCCTCAGACTTTACTCAGTGAGACGCAGGTCAATTAGTGACTGGAAACAAACTTCCTGCACTACAAACAAACTGTAAGAACAATGTGGTGTGTCTGCCACTGTAGCTGAGATCACCAGACAAAGACAAAGACTTCACAGAAGTCAGAGAGCTGTCAGTCAAACAGTCTGTATACACCCTCACAGTCCTGAGAGAGGCTCTGAACAGACTCATTAATTCAGCTGTTCTGTGTGATTTTATATGATGAACACCACACATCTGTGATACATCTTCACCTCAGGCTTTCTGATCCAATATCATTTGATCCTGGCTCCAGTTGAAGGTTTTGTCTCAGTCACACATCTCTCTGACCTGCAGCCACATTCAGATCATTTCTCATTCACAAAATATTGTTTGTTTATAGTTGCAGAGAATGACAATGAAATGTTAGAGCCTCAGTATCTACAGCAGGCGCATCCACCTTTTTACTCCTTCACATGGGTACATTTCATCTGAAGAATATATATCTACACCACCATTCAAAAGTTTGGGGTCACCCTATCAAACCAATGGTTTTCCAGTGACAACAATGACCATGTACAGACTGAGGATCTACCAGCTTGTTCTACAGGCTTTACTCTGATTACATGCTTAACTCTGATTACATCTGTTTCAGACTTGACAGGAAACACTTGTGTCTCTCCCACTGTCAGACACAGAGAGGCAGAGATGTGGTTGGAGGATGTTTTGCTGCTTCAGAGACATTTACTCAGTATAACCTGATGTTGTGGTTGCTGTTTGTGTTCAGTTGTAGTTTACACATGTTTGTGATACTTGTTGTTGGTAAAATTGGTCAAATTGTTTTTTGTAGGGTGAACCCAAACTTTTGAACGGTAGTGTGTACCGTATTTTCCAGACTATTGAGCACCTGTCTATAAGCTGCTATTGAATCTATTTGAACAGTTTCATGTGGTCCACTCTGACCGGGTCTGATGTGACGAGGCTAAATGTATCGGCGGCACGGAGCTTGCTAGCTTGTAAAAACCCAACGACCTTCGTGCCGCCGATACATTTAGTATAAACACCGGTGTTTAAGTTCAAAGCGCCGGAAAAAAGTAGCGGCTTATAGTCCGGAAAATACGGTAAATGTATTTAATCAGGTAATCTGATCTAGAAAGACCTGAGTACAGCAGAGGGGGAAAAAAACTAAATTTTTAAAAAAAATGTACATAAAATATTTTTTTAACCAAAATAACTCATTTTCATCAACTGTTCAGTTAACTATATTTATATATTTGTTCTAAACTTTGCTTAAATATTACTATATCTTACTTAAAATATGAATAATTACTTAAATATTCATCATAACCATGTTGAGAGTTCATCATTTATTATACATACGAAGACATCGCAAAACATCTGAAGCTAAAAGTTTGAAATAAGCCAAAGGCTGGAACCACGAGTGCTGCTGAGCTGTGATTTATCAAATGAGAAGAGAACTGATACGATGGTGCAGTTTGATTTATTTATTTTTTAAATGTGGGAAACACCTATTTTGATGTGAAAGATGTTTTTTCACAGCAGAGAACAGGATTTAATGACTTTAACGAGGTCGTCCATTTACTTATGTCAGAGTGACACTGACACAGCAACGACCATCTTTCATTATTTACACCTGGTTTTCCTACTGTCACATGTCAGGACGCCTGCGGAGACAAAAGACACACTGACCTCCAGTCCCACCACCGTGTTCTCCATTCAATTGACGAATCTGAGAGTTTTAATTATACAGACATTATCTCAAGGTCGGATTTCCAGCGGCTTCCTCCCTCTCTGTCTTTCTCCTCACTTTCCTCATGTGTCTCCGTCACCCTCAGCTCAGCCATTCATTATGCATTCCTTCCCCCTTTTCCGTATCTGAACCTGTGCAGCCCACTTTCACAAAGTGGAACTCATTTGTCTGTCTTCAAATGCTAATAGGACACATAATAAATGCCACTCAAAATTATCTGCAGTCGCTGATATCAACGTATAATTAAAACAACACTGTCCTTAATAAGGTGTCAGAGGTGATAACGCAGGGCGCTGATAACTCTTTAAAGACTCACACATACACATGCATGCGCCCAATCACTCCCTGGATGCTGAGCAACAATAGAGTTATAATGAGTGGGACCATCAGGCCAAAACTAATTTCCAAGTATAAAGACAAATGCTCTGATTGCTCAGAGGCCCTCCATAAGTAGGTTATTGTCTTTAGTTATTTACTATTTTAATTAACCTTTCTCCCCACACACATCATTTCTCAGAGGCATGTTTTACACGATGCTATAGCTAATATCAAATAATCACTTTGTCTTAGCAATACATTTATATTTATATATTTTAACAGATTACAACACTAATTGAATGTTAATGCTTTTCCTGCAGTTAGAGCAGGATACAGAGCATTTTGGTGTCTTTCAGCCCAGTGTTTTGGTTCAGTGTAGTCCTCTCATACAGGATCAGATACATTTTGTTTTCTCAGTTTTACTGTGATAAAGTGTTAATGTTAGTTTTCTCAAAATCTTAAGTTTTTTTTTCTCATTATCTCGAGAAAACAAAGTTTGTTGATGGGCTAATTTATCTCGTTATCTCAGGAAAATGACCTTCGTTTTTCTCACGATAAGATCAATTTGTTATTTCAAGAAAATGACATAAATTATCACAGAAGACCAAAAAGCACATGATTCAACACGTTTTATTTTCTCCTTTTTGCCACAATAAGTTAATTTCAGTGGTTTTCTCAAAATCTCAAGTTAGTTTTCTCATTATCTCAAGAAAACAAACTTTGTTTTTCTCATGATAACAAGATAAAATTGTTATCTTCAGAAAATGACATAAATTATCACAGAGAACCAAAAAGCACATGAGTAAACACATTTTATTTTCTCCTTTTTGCTGCAATAAGTTAATTTCAGTGGTTTTCTCAAGATCTCGAGTTATTTATTATTAATCTCATGAAAACAAACTTTGTTTATAGGAAAATTAACGAGATAAATTTGTTCTCTTGAGAAACGCAGGATGATTTATCTGATTTTCTCGAAGTAACAAATTGAGCTCATTATATCTTGTTTTTGAGATAATGAGATAAATGATCCAAAGTTTGTCAGGATCCCACTGATGTTTTTTAAATATCATTTTAATGTTGCACTAAAGCCTGTTGTTGTACTTTGGATCTTTTTAGTGTTTTTTTCCCCCACATTGTAGAAACTTGTTATTCTGACCATCACTGTACAGACTGTGTCGGCTGCAGGTACTAATACTTGTGTGCTGATGATTTTAACCAATCACCTTTCAGTACCTGCTAACACCCGGCCCGCCTCTTATTTGGCAGGTGGTAGAAAAGTGGTACCAAGCACCAGTTTCAGGTATTTTATGTTTAAAACCAAATCAAACTGAGCAGAGTGGAGTCGTGCTGATACCATTTAGAGGAAAAGCACCAAAACATCAAGATGAAGTGAGGATCTGTGCATTAACAGCAAGGACGACACCAACACTGCTTGTGTAACCACAGCCAGAAGCAGGAGGAAGAGTTTCACGCTGCAGGTTTAAAAATAATGAATATTGTTGCTCCCATTAAGCTGCAGACCACTGTTGAAGGGACACTTTAACCACACGTCTTCAAGGACATCAGGACAAAGCGGGACACAGCAGCAGGGAGGTTTTCAGACTGCAGAGAATATATCTAAAAAAATGACTTTACAACAGAGCACTGGTGAGTTTTGGAAACCGAGTTACCACGAGCGCTGCGGTGTTGAAAAATTTATACTGGAGCTGTTTTTTTGTGTCCAGCTCCTTCAGTGCACAAGTGGCCGTCCTTGTCCTTGGGCGAGACACTAAACCGTGACTTCCTGCAGATGTCCAGGTCAGCACCGTGCTGCCATCAGCGTGAGTGTCGGGGTGTAGCAGCAAAAGTAAAGATACTTTTATTTTCATTGCATTTCACATACAACAACATTCAGTCAGGTACAGTGTAGCAGCACGTTGGTAAGAAATATAAGTGTATGAAAGAGCAGCAGTGCACTTTTACAGCAACAATATAAATGCAGCTATTTAAAGCAGTGACAGGATTTATAACTGATGGTGGAGCAGAGGATGTTTTTTCTTATTGAGAGTAAACTTCAGATACACACTGTTTTTTTATTAAAGCTGTATTCAGACCAGAAAAGTCCTTTGGTCCACTTGTTTGGTCCGGACCAAAAGCAGACTTTATTTTTTTCGTTTGGTGTGGTTCCTATTCAGACTGAACTTTTTGCAAGTGGACTATATTCTGTAAACACATCCACGTGTGTGACGATCGGTGCTCTCATTGGACAACACTGACAAAGGGCGGCACACAGATAACACCTGGAAATGGAGGTAAACATGGAATTGTTCGGGCGACCGCTCGAAGCCCCTCTCCTTCATTTTCTCAGTAAACATGCTGAAAACAACCGCATTGTTGTGTCTTTTCAAGTAGTTGGACTATGTCTGCATCTGCCCAAATATCCAAGAGGGACAGTGTCTCCTCGTTGCTCCAAGTCTGTCCACGGCTCATTGTTTGTAGCATGTAGCATTAGCGTTAGTAGCAGCAATGAAGGTATATTTTTCCCCACAGTGCTTGGCTACGGTGGCTTGTTAGGCCCAAAAGACACATGTATCCTGTAGTTAGTTCGGATGGACCTTGGTTTG
>OOFC01047843.1:0-17436 GCA_900323345.1 Pseudochromis fuscus
CTTTTTACAAGCTAGCAAGCTCCGTGCTGCCGATACATTTAGCCTCGTCACACCAGACAAGGTCAGAGTGGACCACATGAAACTGTTTGAATAAATTCAATAGCAGCTTATAGACAGGTGCGCTCAATAGTCTGGAAAATACGGTAAAAAAAAAAAAAAAATCTGCACAATTACTTTTTTTTTTTAACAGTGCAACAGACCTGCTCTCTATAAAACCGTTCATTCATTCAGAATGAGTAAACCTTTTGCCTTTGGACACAATCCAAACACATTTCGTCAGCAATGTAATTAGACAACAATTTAGTAATATACGACTGTAATTTCTATAAAACAGGGTTGGATGGGCACACATTCAGTCAGCTCCTCTCATTACATTCTCACACTGTCTTCCTCACGTTGTGCACACACACACACACACACACACACATGTCAGAGCAGAGACTCATTGTTGCATCAGGGGACACACACAGCCTGGAGCACAAACACAAAGCGTACAGTGTTGTAGAGCTGACATCTGTACTGTATGGGCAGCTGTACCGGGGCTGCTGATACCATGTGGGGATTGGCCTTGGCTTTTTTGTTACATGCATTCAAGGTTCGTGCATACGTCCGTGTAAACACACAGCGTTCCCAAAACCGCTGTGCTTACAAACACTCGGATGGACGGGACAGAACGTGCCTATGGCGGCCGAGATGTGAGAACCTGCTTTCCAATCACAGCTGGAAAATCTTCATCTTGCAGTGAACATATAGAGTCCACACACAGTATGGTAGTGTAAGTTTGCATCAAGCAAACATCTAAGTGACTACTGAACACAGACTGTTTGTAGAATTGGACAAAATCACCTGGGCTCAAAAATGACACCAGTGCAGTGCAAAAAAAGTGCAATACTCCCGATGACCACTAGATGCAGGACCCAAAAATCTCCAATTGATTTCCACTCAAAAATGGTTTAAATCATGAAATGCTCAGTCAGTAAGTCATTAGCTGAGGTTAATTCTTCTTCTTGGTGATCTAGGTGGTCCATCTGAGAAAAAAAATCATCATTAAGTAGATATTAGGCTTCAAAAAATGAAAGATTTAGGGGCGTGGTTAGTTTGATTGAAATGCCTGTCCTCCAATCAGATTGGCATGGAAGTTGAGTCGCATATATTTGGTCGCATACTAGAGTTCAAAGGTCAGACTCACTTCCTCAGTCCTCCCTACATATCCAAATATGGTGACTTCTGGCTCCAGTCCACAAACCAAGGTGTGACGTCACTTTAGCTTTGTCCATCCTATCTACAGTCTATGCTAATGACCAGGGCCGCCGCTAATGAATATTTTAGTAATTGAATAATCTATCGATTACTCCATCGATTAATCGAATAATTGGATAAGAAATGCATGTTAAGGTGCAATAATAAATAGCGCTGCCAAACGATAAAAATTTTCATGAGGGTGGTTTGTCGCAAGCTGGGCGACGGGTTAGCTTAGTGCTAGCAGAATTCCAGACGATCGTATGCTTCCCGTTAATGTGGTATTTTAAACAGGAAGTGCTTCGGTGAAAACTCCTTCCTGCAGAGTGTGTGTAATACTTTGTGTTGTTTTTTTGTCTGTTGTCCGTTTTTTTACTCACATTTCCCATCAACAGGGCCAACATTAGCGTTTTCCAAAAAAAACGTAAAAACCAAACAGCCGTACTGTTTCGCGTCTTCCCTCTTTATTGGTTGGCTCTGCTCCCTGTCACTGTCGTGCTTCTGCTTCTTCTTTTTCCTGTCTGTTTCTGTGAATAATGTTAACAGTGGGAGCGATACTGCCCCCACCAGTTCCTGTCGGGAACTGCAAGTACAGATGACTTTTTTTTCCCGCTGATATTTGATTTTCAAAACCAGCAATTCGACACTTCGATTCTTGAATTTCCGTGTCGATGAATTTTTATTATCGACGTAATCGATTATGTCAAGTAATCGTTGCAGCCCTACTACTGACATTAAAATAATATATTTAAAGCCTGCACAGCTATCACCTATTAATGAAGATAAAATCACAGTCGGTCCTTGTGGATAAATGCTTGGTTGTCTTCTTGAATGTTTGTTAATCAGTTGTTTAAACTAGTACAATGCCAAAACCTGAAGTACCTATTAAAAATCCAACTGTGTCGAGAGGCTCATTTACTGTCGGTGTCCATGCCCTGAGAACTTCCCTTGTTTATTTCTCTCTGCATTACACTGCTGTGTGTGTGTGTTTGACTTTAGCAGCTAAAGTTGGCAGGAAAAGGACAAACAAGAAGTGTTAATCACTGCTCAACACAGCCTGGATGAGAATGTTGAAGAAACTGGATAAATACAATCAGTGTGATTGGTTAATATTAGTTTGGAACACAACAAGTCATTTGATTGGGTGGGATTTTTAGGACCATCTGCATTTCAAAGCACTTTTGGTTAGAGTGTATTAATTCAGATGTTATCTTCTTAAAGAACTATGACAAAGATTTGGTAGGTGGGATGTTTAACAGTGGAGATATCAACTGGTCGTTGCTGTTGTCAGTTTGCAAATACACCAAAAACTGAGCAGTGGATCTGGAGGGAAACCTTCGATCAGTCAGGTGACATTTAAGCAGGAAAACTAATTTCAAACTCTCCAAAATGTAAAACTAAATTCAAACATCAAAATGCTGTATAGATGGTATTAGACTTTCTGTGTGATGAAAGATGTCAAGTTGTGGAGAAGCTCAAGAACAGATAAATATTTTCTAGTTTTCTCAGTTTTCTATGACAGTTTTTGGCAGCTATTCAGAAAAAAAATGCATAATTTAATAAAATGGTCAGATGGTAAATGGACTGCATTTATATATCATAGGGAACAGTGGTTCAGAGGGTTCGGTGTATCTGTTCAGTGTATTGCTCAAGGACACTTTGCAGACAGCCAGAGCCAAGGATCAAACCACCAACCGCATGATTTGTCGATGACGTGCCTTACCACCTGAGCCACAGCCTCCAGCCAACGCAATGATGGTGAAAATAGTTGAAGGCTACAGATCTGCAGTATTTGTAATTCTCGGGTTTATCTTCAATGAAATTATTTAGTGCAACCCAACATTACAAGTTAGATTTTGATCCTTTACGAGACCAGAATCAAACTCTGGAGGATCTGTCATAGTTCTAGATCTTGGTCCTTTGTGTAACTAAAGAAATGTTGTCAACAAAGTTTTTATGGATTAAACCTGAAACCTATTGGGTCCTCTATGTCAGTGGCCCCCAACCACCGGGCCGGGGACCAGCACGTCCGTGAGGCATCTGTTACCGGGCCGCACAGAAAGAATGAATAATTTATATAATTTCCATTGTATTGATGATTAGAGTCTGAAAGATGTTTTATTTTGAAAATCGGCCAGATTCTCTTTGACTTAACTTCTATCTGTCCCTCTTGACACTTGTCTCGGTCACATGATCGGAGATGTTACCCCAAAGAACTAGTCTGCAAACTAGCTAAAATAAGTAAAAAACAAACTTCTTTAGAGAGCTTCTTTGCAAAGGGGACACATCTGTTTTTTTGAGCCTGTTGTGTTATTTTATTTTTGCTGTATTTATCTGCCACACCTTGAAGGCCGGTCCGTGAACATAATGCCGACCTTAAACCGGTCCGTGGTGCAACAAAGGTTAAGGACCCCTGCCGTAGAGGTCTTGCCCACATTGCAAGGTTGGTAATCCAATCTGGATACAAGCTAGGGCTGGGCGTATCGATCTAAATATTGATAGTAACGATTTCAAGGTGAGTATTAGTATCAGATCAATACTAGTGTGATGAGAGCAGTTCTTTTGTTGCAGTTTCTCTTCTATACATCCAGCAAATTACTCAGATTTCCTCACAGAGTTCATGCGAGCGCAGCTTCTCTCCAGTCTGTCTATCCAGGTGATCTCCAGCATTAAGTGATGTTGTTAGTGTAATTGGTGATCAGAGAAGCAATTTTAGCAGACTGATTAAACTATTATTATATTCTGCCAGTTTTTAAAAAAATGTTATTCTTTTACTAGGACTCAAAAATACACACTTATATAAAGATATACAACCTGAAAACTGAATATGGCTGAATATAATAACCCTTCTGTGTAGTTAGTTAATAAAAACATTCGCCTAAAATCTTTGTCCTGTGTTTTATCATAAGCATAATCTACTAATTAAATGCAAAATCACAAAATTATTCAATGATCGTGACATTTCACGTAAAAAGTATCGGTATCAGTATCGCTGATACAGCCTGATCTTTACCTGGTTGATACATCAGGTATCAGACACTCTCAGTGTTTCACTTTTTCTGATTAGACCAGCAAACAACAAACTGTGACTTCACTTCCCACTGCTGCAGTGAACTGATTTAAAAACATCAATTATTTTTGCAGGAAAAGTTATGAGGACTCAAACTGTCAGAGTGGAGGCGATAAATATGAACACTGTGCATAAATGGCCAAAGGTTTCACCGCTGACAGATACTGTACGGACATTCATCTAAACTTAAGCACTGCCAAGCCATTACCTTAAAAGTAAAGTATTATGATGAGCAGAGTCTGGAAAGTTGCCCCTTTTATTTATTTATTAAAAGGGAGGAATCACATCACAATGTGTTAAATGTAAAAACTCCCTTAAAAAACATGCAGTACTGTGGAAAAGTAGGCAGAGTAGATGGAGGACTCTCAGTGCTTCCAGTGTATTATGCAGTATGGTCCAAACATTCAACCAGAGACAATGAACTAGCATCAACAACATAAATTACCTAGCTTAGTTAACATTATTGATATAACTTCATCTGAATCGAAAACTTAAATTAATGTTTGCTTTTGTCAAAACAATAACCCTGTGGACATTAAGTTATTTATGTGTATAACAGTAAAAGTCACCAGCCAACAGTCCCGACCGTCAACATTTAGCTACATTTCAATAGCCTTGTGATTTTAAGGACGCACATGCTGTTTCCACCTAACTGGAATAAATAATGGTGCATTCAAAACACACAACTTTAAGGAGCATTCAAAGGCTTTCAGTCTGTCCCCCTATTGTTCTCACTTCATCTGCTCCCTAACAACTGTTGTAGAGATGTCACGGTAGGAACCACACACTGTAGAGGACAAAGCTGTCACTCATGATGTCACTCGTTGATTTGTGCATTCACATTTTGAAGCCGGGAGTTTGATATTTGAACATCAACATGTTGTTTTTTTGGAGTGACCAGATTTGGATATGAAGGGAGAAGTGATGAGGTGGGTCTCAACCTTGAACCCAAAGACAAAATGTACATGAGACTCAGGCTCAGGACTGCTCTCAATAGACCCCAACTAACCACGCCTCTAAATCTTTGTCTTTTTGAAGCCTAATATCTCCTTAATGATGAAATGATTTTCAGGTGGACCAAATGACATCAGAATAACTTGTGGAAAAAATGTCTTGACTGAGTATTCCAGGATTGAAAATGACAGTTTTTAATTTAAAGTCAATTGGAGTCAGGTGGGGGTGGCACAGTGGTGCAGTGGTTAGCACTTGTGCCTCACAGCAAGAAGTTTGCATGTCCTCCCTGTGCATGGTGGGTTTTCTCCAGGTACTCTGGCTTCCTCCCACAGTCCAAAGACATGCTTGTAGGTGAATTGATCAAACTAAAATTGACTATAGGTGTGAGTGGGAGTGTGAATGGTTGTTTGTCTCAGTGTTAGCCCTGCGATAGGCTGGAAACCTGTCCAGGGTGTACCCCGCCTCCTGCCTGAAGACAGCTGGGATAGGCTTCTCCAGCTGTGGAGAAGCAGGTATATAAAATGACTGACTGACTGGAGCCAGAGTTTTTTTTGGAGCATCTAGTGGTCATTGGGAGTTTTACACTTTTTTTGCGCTTTAGCATTGACCTTTGAACTTTTGAGACCCATTTGTTTCGTCCATTTCTATGTACAGTCAATGGTTTGTAGCAAAAACTATGGCCAAAATAATTTTCCACAAAGACAATGAGTGGTTTTCATTTCATTTTCCCCCAACAGGACGATGGGTCTGAAAAAAAACTCCAGGTTTTCCAGGACATGTTGAAACTTTTTCATCTGCACACTAGCTTGCTACTTCCTGTCAACAAATTTTCAAAGTACAGCCTCACAAGCCAAAAACAACAGCTAGAAATGACACCTGGAAATATGTATCCCTCTATCTCATTTGCAGCAGTGACCCTCCGATATCCTGAATGTACATCAACAAAAGCTATTCAGCGGCCATTGTGGCACCTGGCGTGCTGAGGCGAGGCGAGGCGAGCTAGCTTGTAGGTGAGATGAGAGGTTTGGCACGTTGGGATGTTGTCTCCCTCCAGCTCAGAGCCGCTGCTTTTATTCCTCCTAGACAGTCCTGTGAGACTCCTCTGTGGCCTCGTGTGCAATTTTCACAGACTGTCATGCATATAAAATAGAAAGTATTTTCATTAAGTGAATTCCAATTGTCATTCTTAAATGGCTTTTGTTGAGGGCTTACAAAACTTAATCCTGCATCTCAATGAGGATGGTTACACCTATCTTAAAAAAGAATTCCACTCAAAGAATTAATCACTCAAAACACATTTCGTTCAGTCATTTCATTTGCATTTTCCCATTCTGCAAACCACACTAAGCTCTGTATATACTCGCCTCGCCTGTTTTCATAAAAGTACGACATCTAATCTACACTGTAAACGGCAATCCTTACAAGCAGACACAAACAGATAGAAAAAAAATAATATAAATAAATGTATAAAATTCTGCCACAACATGACTGAGCACCTCATTAGAGGAAGGAGGAAAGAATCTGGGTCATAATATCTCACAGCTGGCAAGATGTACTCCCATTCACGTATTGACATTCTGGGAGGTTCGCATAGAGAAAAGCCATTACTATGAAATTACTAAAACAAGCGCAGCCTATTGGAATGGATTAGGGAGTTTATTCAACAAAATAAATATTTCTTGGCATTTATCATTTCATCTGGAGGCCCCAAATTGTAAGCAGCGACTGGGATAATCTTGTTTTGCTGAATTGCAGCAGCACTACAAACAAGCAGGGGATTAGTAATCCCTGTTGGAGATTTTTTATTTTTATTTTTTTTATTCCCCAGAGAAGACAGATAGTGGCTGGCACCTGGGGCAAGGGCTTGATTTCTGAACAGTAAACATTGATGTTTTTCTCGCCGGAAGAGCCGCAGGCTGTCTGGACAATATTTCATATTGATAATCACATTTTGGAGGGCGCTTGAGTAAATGGAGTTGGATACTGCAGGTGACGGCGTGAGGTGACCTTATCAAACTGTGATGAACTGGAAATGGGAAACTGAAATCAAAATGCCATCACGAGAGAGGAGAAGGAGGCAGGATTCATCTGCTGTTTTTTTTCTTAGTGGCCGGGTAAGATAACAGAGCAAGAAAAAAAACAAAAGACAATTGCGCGACATGGTCTTTACCAACTTGACAGTGCAGGCAGCATGATTCAGTCTGTAGCTCGCTCTTGCTAAACTATATTAGTTCTCGATAAGCTGCCCAAACATCTCAGACAATTCTCTGCAAAGTCGATCTTCAGCTGTGATCACTCAGGCTCGGCTAATCGAGCACCGTGTCACGCCTTCTGAGCAGTAGAGTTGTTTTACTGAAGGTGGCGGCAGCGGCGGCGGTGATTAGTATTCAGGAAGTAACAAACAGCAATTTAGGCCTAATTAGGTCTTAATGGCACCTGATCACTCATATACACAAACATGCAAAAGCACATACACACACACACATTGGCACAGAACGGTATGTCTCTTTTGGAGACCCAAAGCATGAATATAAACTCATTCTGTCCAAGTCTCTGGGCAACAACTAAGGTCAGGACAAATTGAGAGTCTTCGCAGGAGTGAGTGAATTGTAAATTAGCAAGATGAATATCAGCAGAGACAGACTGACTCAGAATAAGACGGAGGGAGCACATACACCACCCTCCCCCACATCCACACACACACACACACAAGAGATATGGATTCATTTACATTAATGGTTTACAAGTGCCTATCAGAGACTTGATCTTACTGTACCCTTAGAGACAGAGGCTGTCCTTCAGTGATGGAGACACAGAAATAGTTCTTACCTGGAAGAAAAGGCAGAGAAAGTGCAATTAGTTGAGGAGATGGGAGACTGCATGTTGTAAACAGGGCTGAGCGTCATTTCTCTATGCTTTAAAAAAAAAACTTGAAGGACATTACTGTTGTAATGCAGCCTTTTAAAACAGGAGAAATAAATCCCTGCCTGAGACGGTACGATGCTGAGTGATGGAGCGTCACGCTGCATCACAGAACTAGCTCAGGCATGTCTCATTCATTTTTAATTAGCCACCCTCGCTCCATTCACTTTCTGTATTTAAACGCTGAAAACAAAGGTCATCTCAGCTCACACGACATCACAGAGTCAGGATTTGCAGCCAGGCTTTTTAACTGTGGCCCCTCTCTGTCCAGTTACAACATGCTGTCCCAGCAGATGTCAGTGTTACTCAAGCTATTTAAAAAGCCTTACTGACTGTATGTACAGCTGAACAAAGAACGCAACGCTTCTTGGACTTAAATATATTTCAGCACAAAGAACACATCCAAACTAAACAGACACGTTTGCTAAAAAGTGCAAAGTATGTACACAGCAACTTGATGAGCAAACATTGTAAAGAAAGCAACGGAGAGGAAGAGGAAGAGGCAGCACGAGAGGCAGTCGCCTGTAGCACGCTGCAGATTCCTATCTGTTTTAAAGCAGACTAAGCCAATTAGATGAGGTTTGATTTAATAAGCAGTCTAAGTAGTTATTTCAGAGTGTGTTTGCTTGTTTGTGTGGTTTTTTGTTTCCTCCAAGAACGGCATAGTGATTAAATGCTACTGTATCCATAATCCACATTGTGAAGGATTGTAATTGGATGAAGTTAAAGCAAAGTGTCACACTGCTTCCCTCCACTGTAGGTGATGGTGTTTCCGTCAAGCTTGAAGCACGTTCGACAAAAAGCAAGATTTTATGGATTGCTGTAAGTATGAATGGGAGCTTCCCCCGGTGAAGGTTGTGAGAGATGAAGACTCAGAATGAACTTGACCTATTATACTCAAAGAGTCGTCTTTTGCCCAAAGATAGACATACACAACAGGAAGTCTCACTTTTCCCTAAGTTGGTAAACTATTCCTGGCTACTTGCCATGCACAGAAACTTACAGAAGCAACCTACAACCTGCTTCTAACCTCCATACAGACCATACATAGAGTTTGACCTCTGAAGATCTCACTCTAACAGAAAATCACATCATCAACTGGAAATAAAAACAGACGGACACCCACACACAATGTTATATTGTCAGTTTTTTTAAATTCAAATTTCACACAATTTATTTCATTTCTTGACCAGAAATGTGAAACTACATTTAATGTCCTAACAACATTTTAAAATCCGTCTTCAGTGTAAAAGGATCAGGGTACACTGAACCAAATTATAAACGCAACATGTTATATTGTTGTGTTATTTTTTTGCACTTTTCTCAATTAGGTCACAATATTCAAGATTTGTTTGTGGTCACACTGAGTAATTATTTGAGGCTTTGTTTTGTTGATATTCCACGTGACTGCAATTTCTGGTTATTTTGAGTAAATCTGTTGGTCGACCATGTGTGTCTTGTGGACACGATCAACAAGCAGCGTCATCATGTCATGGCCACTCCTTAGACTGGGGACAATAAAAAGCCGGTGCAAACCGTGCATTGTGTCCTGTCAACAAGATGCCATAGACGTGTACGTCACCGAGTACCAGTGCCATCTACGGTCCAGGAGCTGCATACAGCTGTTGTAGAGGAGTGGGAGAATATTCCCCAGGCCACAATAAACAATTTCATGAACTCAATGAGACGAAGATGTGTGACACTACATGATGCAAACAGGGGACATACCAGATATGGACTGATGTGAAAATTGGGGTTCAACCCCTGGTGTAATCGGATGCCTTTTTGAACATGTTGCCGGGTGCATTGTTTGCATATTTTCTTTGTTATGGGTCAGAAATTGATCACTCTTTGTTGCTGTAAATACTGATATCTATGCCAGAAAAAGAAGTTATAAATTTCCTTGAAAACATGCCATGTTGCGTTTATAATTTTGTTCAGTATATTTAAGAGCTAATTCAGAGCAGGATGTGAAACAGTGATAAATGACACACGGCCACACAGGAGCTACAGCAATGAGGGGTAAGACTGTACATTTATTCCTTTATTTAATCACATTTATTATTTTTAGTTAAGAGCCACACCCCAAACATTTCATTTACACTCAAAATAGTGCAAACATATTTATTTATTTATTTATTTTTTACAGTGGACAGTACACACACCACTTTCTGTTACATTAATCATTCTTTCTTTGTCTTGATCCCATGTTTGAGGAGATATTGCTTCCTGGTGAGTCTAAAGGCGTGGCTTTGGGAGGAGGCTGCTAAAATCCTGTGGCCCCGCCCATCAACCCATGTGCTTCTCTTTGTTTAGGGGAATTTTACATTTTAGTTAGAGTCCATTTAGTTTTCTCTTGTGTGCGTGTCTCTTTTGTGTCATTAGGTGAGGTCAATCAGATTCATTTGTTTGGTTTGTATGTTGGTTTTGCTGTATTTTGACTATAGTTGTATTTTCTTGACCTGCTATATAAACCCTGTTGTTAAGTTCTTGGTTTATGTCACTTTTAATTTAAAATATATATATATATTTTTGTCAACAGAAATCCCTCATGTGTCCCCTGCTTGGTCCCTGATCGTGGCTCATATGTGAAGAGAAGAACCAGCTACACAAATATTAAGACTGTGAAGAAAACTGCAACTGGGATGAGATGGAGGTTAAAGTGGGGATCAGCATTGCAGCCTTCATCACTCATCTAACAGAGTTCATTTGTATGTGCTCATGTCTGTAATGAGATCCACAAAGGCACACAAGTGTTGCGACTCATTCGGCTCGCCTGCAGCAAACCAGGCGCCTGCTTCCCCTCTGAACTACATGACATTTTTCTTTGATGTATTTAGCACGAGGATCATGGCAGGGAAAGGCATCTGCGCAGTGTGGCGACTGACTTGAAGAGACTCCGGGGAGGCTAAATGATCCAGGCGACTGTGTTGTCTGGAAATAAATGGAGAGATGATCTCGCAACAGCACGGCCAAGGACACTGATGTAAAGGGTTATATGGAGCAGAGCTGTGGGTGTTGGCAGCAGATGTTGGGTTTTGCCACAGCTTAGTGTGACAGTGACTTTCTGTGATGACCAGAAAGTTGGAGAACACAGTCACAAAGTTGTTGGAAACAGCAGGTAGTAAAACTGTGACACAGCCAAACTACAGTATAGTCTAGACAGACTGACTGTTGTGATATTTATCCTCCAGCTGAGTCCGAAAACAGAAAGTATGGAGTCAGAAGTACTGTAAATTGTCAAATAGTGGGCGGGGCCTTTATGTATAGTTGGATCTGTTTGATAAGTTTAATTTGCTGTCATGCAACAAAATCATACAGTTCTTAATACAATACAGTTTTAATTCCTTTAATCATTTCCAAATAAAAAAAAGTTTTTTCGATTGCTAAAACACAATTTTCACAACCTTTACTTCTTTCCCCAATCGCTTGACTCAATTTGTTACTACTTTAGATTTCCTCATCATTCAAATCAACTTTCTTTCTTTACACTCTAAACACACAACTACTCAAATCTCTAAACTTTCGGGTCTTGCAAGCAATTTTCAATCAAGGACTGCAGCCAGGTCCCACTGCTTCAATGCATGGAGGAGGCTTGTGGAGATGTGGGCTTTGAGGCCTGTCAGGGCTTCATGCGGGACTCTGGGTGGTTCTTCCAGTGGTGTTTGGACCAGGAGGACATTGCCTGCAATGTTGATGAGGTCCTCTGGCCAGACAGAAACTGGAGGCATGATGCCCCATGATGCTTGTGCTTGAATGGAGGGGTGGGGGGAAACGTTTGAAAATAAATAAATTTATATAAAATTAAAAATAAAAACTAAACAAATAAATTTTGTCTGAAATTTGTGTGATGTTTTATGTTTGTTTATGAGAGAAGTGGCATTTTCATTGATTCAGTATGCTCCATTTTTATAATTGTGTTTTCAATTTTGCTCTTCAGTGTTCTGTACATGCTTGGTAGTGTTCAGCCAATAGCTTAGTTGTGTTTATTCAATGAATGGTGTGTGTGTGTCATGTGAAAATATGGCGTTTACCAAATGAAAACATGAGTTCCATTTTGTGAACATGTTAAGAGATTTGATTGCAAAGAGTTGTTTTGCAAGGGGATGCCAGGGTTTAGCAATTTGTGTGTGATGTTTGGAGGTTTGTGTGTGCAGTTCTGAAAAATGTGTTTTAGCAATCGAAAAAAACTATAAGTAGACAGTCCCAGACAGGCCTGAAGTGTTTTATTCAGAGCTTTCAGTGGAACACCGCTGTGTCAGTGTCACTTCTCTCTCCCTGACCAATCAGAATCACGTTGGAGGCGGGGCATAGTACATTAACACTGTGAATGTAGAAGCACAGAAGAAGAAATGCACAGGACAAAGTGACCCTGGCTGAAACCAGAAATAGTTAACAAAATAAAACAGAAAGTGAAAAGGAAACAAACAGAAGACATGGAAACAAAACAGGAGAACACACAAGTATAGGAACCAATGACAATCAACCAGGGGAGAGACATTAAAAGTGGCTGTGATGTGCCGTCTTTTGTTGGACAAATAAAACATCTACGACAATTATCAGCAACATTTGTATTTTTGAGATATTTTTTGAGGAAAAATGTTTTGGACCAAGTGTCTGCATTGATAAACTGAGGACATTGATTTGTCACACTGAAGTTTCTGAGACTCGATTAAACAGAGAAACCAATGTGTTGTGTAATTTGTGGATTGTGGACGTCACAGACAATGACAAAGTTGAGAAAACTTTTCATCTTGTCAACCATCAGACCAGACCACCTTGATACGTATTAAGCGATCAATCAGGCTAAATAATTTAACACAAACGTTTAAGGAACAGAAAAGTAGATATCATTACTGAAATGGCTGAGGGGATTTACATATAACGGTAACAGAACAGGGCCCGAAACAGAACCCTGAGGTACCCCAAAAGGCAGAATCATCACCTCTGACATGATCTGATTTATAAAAACGATAACGCTCCTGTCAGAAAGGTGTGATGAGAACCACTCCAAGACCGATCCACACATCCCGATCAAATCATGAAGCCAAATTATCAAGACACTGTCCTCAACTGTATCAAAAGATAAAACAAAACTGTCAACTCTCCAGAATCCACTTCCATCATAGCATCATTAGAGGCTTTGTTTCAGTGGATCTTGTAAAAACCAGAGTAAAATCTGCCAAAATGTTTTGTTTTTGCAGAAAATAAGTTAATTGTAATTGTGGTATTTTATTTCTGGATCAATGCACAATGTGAAAAATCCTCAGCTGCTGTTGGTTATCATGATTCTACAGTTGAAATTTATTGACTCAAAGAAGACTTGTAAAAAAATTGTGTCTTTTAATTTCCTTTATCTGGAGAGGATGCTGCGCGGGGATCACGTTACAATGTCAAGTGCTTTGAGTGTACTTGGCAGTGGAAGTAAATGGAACAAATTTGAACAAGTTTGGCTGATTGCTTCATTGTGATTTGATCAGTTGTTTCCCAAGTGCTGCTGCCATTAACTAGTAGTTGGCAGGAATTGATATCAATTTAAAGAAGAGAGGAGCAGTTGTCACCATGAATGAAGTGCAATGTCTTCTCCAGCACAAATCTAAAAATCTGCTTTTTGAAGGAAAACTGTCTAAAATAGTTGCTGTTCAACATTTTCATCCATCCAGAAGTACTATATAGTAGTACTATATATTGCCCGTATGTGTGCATAGTAACATAGATGGTAATAACATAAGCACAGATGTAGAGCAGCGCAACTATCGGAAACCATTACCTGACAATGAACACATGAAATCATCTCGTCTTTACTGTTGGAAGAACATGCCATCCTCTCTGACAGCCAACATCTGTCACCATCAAACTTCACAATAAGACAATGACAGCAACTGAGTCTACTCTGTGCAAAGACAGAGAAGAAACTTGGTAGGTGACTAAAAATAACCATGTACTCACATTTACACGAGTTATCCCTTCATGGTAGCACTAATGAGTGAAGTTAAATACGGTCATTGTATAATTTATTCTTTGTTTTTTGCTGCCTAAGCAGTATGTTTCTTTCTAATGAAGTACAACATTTTCCTTTGAGATCTGCTTTAGTGGGTGGTGCAATTCAATACACTACAACAACACAGCCAGCCATTAAACAAAACACTCTCCAGCATATGTGAATGTTGGAGGAAACTATTATTGACAGTGTTCTCTAAGGTTCTTTTACATCCTCTGCTACAGTGTATGTACACTCAGCTTAGCTTTTTCACTCTTTGTGGTCAGTTAGTTGGCTGTACTCTACAACCTGATATCCACACTAACACAGCACACAGTGTACTCTGCAGAGTAATGCACTACAATCTAATAGTCTATTGACACAAACACAATAAAAGCAAATCTGCCTGTAAACACACACATTAATGAGCATTAAGCTGAAAACAGAGCAGGCTAGACTTTCTTATGAGGAACTGAGACATCAACAAACCTAGTTACAGTGATCATCAGATCCTAATGAACACAATAATATCTCATAATTAAGACATCCAGAGTCACAAACCAGCTAATAGCAACACACATACATAAGCATTTTAAATGTCGACAACAAGAGGGTAAGCTGCCTTCAAGGAACATCATCACAACCCCATCATCACACATATATACTCATACAGTACAGTGCTTATGTTACACTTCACTGGAGATGGTTATTATCTTAAAACATAGAACCAGAACAAATTGGTAATAATGATAATTAAGTGCACAGACTGAATGAATGGGAAGGTTTGTACCACTTCGTCTGATTTGATTATGGCAGTTGCTAAGCACCAAAAAAGTTTGAGTTTATGATATCAAGTCACTGACGACTGTTGGCAAGAACACAGCTTCATCTCTGCCGAGGAAGTTATAGAATATCTTCATTGTGATTGCACAAGATACAACAAAATTTGTTGAGCTTCCTGTTAACTTGCACAACATCCAAAACAAACATACACAAGCTTACATGTAGTATAGTAGTTGTGCATTTGTCTGTTTGAAATCATATGGAAAATTACAGAACAGAGCTCAATTCATTTTTGAGGGGAGATAGGAGGTATGACCCAAATAAAAGGTAGCCATTTGTTATGTTTTGGACAAGATCAGAGGATTCAAACTTGTCCAAACAATTCTTGAAAATCCTTATTACCTATAACAACCAAATTTTTTAACAAAGACAATGCCAACAATTAACCAGTAGGGGGCGAAACTACAAATACAAATCAATCAAAATGGTTGGTTAACACTAGAACTGCAGAGATGGTAACTAAAAACTACACGGCTCTCACCCCACGACTTTTCCTAAATATGTGGTGGAGAATTTACACATCAGGCTGCTACCACACTCAGACAGACTGACAGACAGACAGGAAATTGATACATTTCACTGGGGGGTACGGATACTGATAGACAGATATCGAGAAAACAAAATAACTTAAGAGAGGAAGCCAAAAAAACATATTCTTTGGAAGAGGCTTTAGGCCAGTGTGTGGTATAGGTGCTGTGGCGCTCTCCAAGGTGCTGATCCTGCCCTTCTATTTGTTTGTTCAAGACATTGCCGAGGCCTTGTGTTTTTTTCTGCAGTTTTGTTATTATTTCCGCACAAATTTTGTTTTATAAATGGTGTGGAACATCTGTCTTGTTTTGCCATTTGTAACAACCTTATTCTGTTCAACATTGATCTAAGTATGTGCGTATGTGTGTGCGCGCCTACATGTGTGGCTATGTGTGCATGTCTTTGTGTGACTGTGTGGTACTTAGTGTTTTATTGATGATTTGATAATGATTTTCAGTAATCCAGTTACAGAGAGGAGGATAAAAACATGCGTAAAACTCATAAAGACCAGCAGGAGCACCGACGCTCCCATTTACACATCATTTTTTTAAATGCCGGTAAGTGTTTTAATGTCGGAATCAGATAAGATAGAACAATAATTCCTTTCGCATATTAAACCAGAGGATTAAAACTTATTCATCGCACATTCATCATATCCCAGTGTGCTGTTTCCTTGCAGGGATGGATTAGTAAAAATCCCGTACTGTGACACATGCTGGTGTGCGTTGGCTGTTTATGTTAGCTACATGTATTAGTACAATGGACTTCTTGACAGAAATTACACTGTAGATGTAGAATAGGGGACAGTAGGTGTGTATTGCAGGGGCGGGGCTTCAGAGGGGGCCGAATAGGGGTTAGGATTTTCCCCCTAAACCGGTAATATATTTGTGCGTCCACACGAAAACATCGAAACTGCTGTAGTCAATATGCCACGGCTGTATGTGGCGCTGTAACGCTGCCACAGAAACACACCAAAACGGAGACACGGAGCATGCGCATTAAACTCGTAAAAAATACAAAACACCCACAACAACACACACTGTGCTCATGGTAGTTTTTCAGTTTCAGAAGCTTTTCATGTAAAAGCCAAAACAAGCCCAGTAGCTGCTGCAGCACTAACACGATGCTGTTTTCCTCCATTGTTACTGTTGTTGTCAAGAGTTGCACATGCGGGATAAGGGAGAGGCGGGGCTATGGCGGCATCATTTCAGGATAATGCGTATTCGTCAATAGAGAATGAGAGAGCAAAGCAAATGGACATACAGACCATCTTGGACGAGTTCGTCGTATGTCCTTCAAATAGGGGTGAGCAGGCCTATAGTACTTCATATTAAAACTGTGGTTGTGAACATGTGGGCCACTGTGCCAGTTTTACTAAACGTTATAGCTACTGATACAGGTTCTAAGTTGAAATAGTTAAAGTGGGTGTCAAAATGATGCCGTCGCTATCCGTGGTGCTGAACTGCTCTGAACTTGTGTTGTTTCATGATTAGTGGCCACATAGCCTAACGTTTTTGTTGTTCTCTTGGTTTGTTTGAGTTTATGTTCCTTTGATGGACTTCAAAATGACATAGTCGCTCTCCGTGGTGCTGAAGCTTGTAAGCCCCGCTATTGCGGGCATGTGTATGTTGTAAAATGATGTTATCATGAGCACTAGAGTAACATCATGGGTATAGGCCCCGGTGCAAATATTTTTTTTGTGCCCCCACCCCCGCCCGAAACACAAGTGCACCTCGTGCACGCTACACGCAGGCACACACACACACACACGGACACACACTAACCTTAAACACAATGCTACGTTTTCTCGTCAGTTGTCATCCACTTTTTTTTTTCTTGCTGAAAGAAGAAACAACTCACCTCACGCCATCGCCACTCATCATGACTGACAGGTATCAAT
>OOFC01047844.1:0-14327 GCA_900323345.1 Pseudochromis fuscus
ATTAATTCATTCAAATTAGGGAAAATCAACACAGTTCTAACTTATATTGCAAACTCACACTAGAAATTATAATAATGCAATGAAACTTTTTCAATTACAAAAGTCGCAGTAAAGCTTTTCAAGTAACTTTCGACATAAATCAAAATTGTAAACATATTTAAGTGCAATTATATACACTTGACTTGTCTAATAAAGTAAAGGAAACAGAGCACACATGAACTTTAGCTTAAAAAAATATGAGATTGAACAAATACAACAAAATAATATAAAATCTTGAAAATTGAAAACTAACATGCAGCTGCAAATATAGTGCAGTACAGGGCAACTCGCAGCGCGGATCCAAAACTTTTAGCATTTTATTAAATCCCACTTCTTCTGCTGTTTGTATAACTGTCACAAGTTGAACGTCACCTGTTAGCCTGTTAGCCTGTTAGCCTGTCCCACTGTTTGCTGCCTCAGTCGAAGGGAGTGAGTTCTGTAAATGCTCCTGTTACCGTTTGCTGCTCGGGAGACGTAGCTTTTTAGCTTTAGCCGCCTGGTTCTCATTGTACTGTTTAGGATCTTTTCAGATGATTGAACAAGTTTGTTGTGTTGCCATCACTTGCCTTGATGCTCTCCTTGTGCACTTTGCAGAGGATATTTCTCTGGTCTTTCTCGTCTGGTGTGAAGTCAAACTATTTCCATATATGGACGATGAGTTTCTTTTCGGAACAAAATCCTCGCTTTCGCTTTCAGCCACGGCCGCCGCCATGCCTCACGCTTGTTGTGTGAAAAGAAGGGGGTGGGAGCTATCACTGTCAATCACTCTGATTGGTTTAAAGTCACATGTGTGTTATTCACAAAAAGCAACGACTTCCCTTCCCAGAGAGCGGCAGAAATACTGCAGAGCGCTGTAGATCGTGATAAAACGATCTCTCAAAAATGACACGGTAACGCGGTCTTATATCGTCATATCGCCCACACCTAATTACACATGATTAATGAGTGACTTTCATAATCACACAGAGGTTACAAACGCTGCCGGAGTGGGAGCTGTAAGGGTCAAGAGCAGGTTGGAGGCCCGGCGGGTGGAGGAATTGAATTGTCAATATCAATTTCATGGGACAATTTGAAGAAAGCACTCTGAGCTGTTTGGGGTGTGGCACAGAAGAAATGAAATGACTGGGAGGCGAACTGAGATGTGTAGAGTGATGAGCAGGAAGACGAGGAGGAGGAGGAGGAAGATGGGTGACTTTAACAGAAGCATCCAAAACTGCCTCCCATTACTCCCGGGTCGCACCATGTCATTGCTGCATCTCTCTGGGCTGTCGTCTCTTCATCTGAGACAAGTGAATTTGTTTGGGATTGAGAGACAGAGGGAGAGGACTGAAGATGTTGTTGTTACTATCAATTTGCTGTCATTCATGTCTTGGCTAGATAACTTCTCCCTGGAAGCGAATCCAAACTTTGGAAACAAATTAAAAGAGTGGGTGCTGCGGTGATGAGATACATAATATTTTACGCTGGATTAAAGCCTAATCCGTGGTTAATCCCCGGAGAAAGGTAAATAGCTAAATGTCAGCGAGTATCCTGTTAAAACATGCAAATTACAACAGCCCCTCTCTGTTTTCCACTTAGCCCATCTCCCCCGTTTTCACCCCCATCTAACCGCAGCTATTACGTTTTTATTGTTTCATTATACACCTCCCAGTTGAAATATTAGAGCTGCGAGCTGGCGAACCTTGTAAACAATGACAAAAACACCAAAGAGCAGCGGCGTTTCGTTCACACTGTCGCTGATTTACATTTTTATTGGTGCATCGTATGCTAATGTCTGAAGGGAGGAGCTGAGGTTTCCTCTCACACATGAATAATCACCAAGAATAAAAAGTCTGGATACATTAGAAACGTCAAAATATATTTCTCTGGGCTTTATTAAGACTTAATGAAATAATCATGGCAATTAGAGGATTTATTACTATGGTGCATTACCTTGAAGGGATTGGGTAACATGGGTATTGGATTCATACCTTTTCCAGTGCTTTTAGAAATTAAACCTACACTGAGTTAATTTAAAAACCATCTGGGGATGTGTGAATACAATTTTCTGCCTCTTCATCATTGTCTTTATCACTATTAATGTTAATATTCTCCGCCCCTTCCCCTCTCTCTCTTCCTGTTTCGTAGGTATTCTACCTTTCTCTGAGAGCCACCACTTCCTCCTCGGTGTCGTGCAGACCGACGGGCGTCAGGGGCCATGAGTAGCTGCAGGGGTGACAGTCTCCAAAACCCTCTGACGTGGAACACCTAAGATGGGGACAGCACTCGCTGCCATGCTGCAAGCCCGGCTCTAATTATCAAGAAGAAGCTTCTCCGTCCACCTTTGTCTCTGCTCTGATTGGCCCCCGACCTGCAGCCCTCCCAGCTGTGAATCTGAACTGCTGCTCTCTACCGTCCTCCCTTCAACTCCCTTTTCCTTTCCCACCTTTTCTCGCTGAGGTGACCTCAAACGCTCCTTAAATCCAAACCATGGCCAGCAGACTCTGTTCGTCCTCCCTGTTTCTCCCCCTCCTGCTTCCTGCACTGTTGCTCCTGCGCCTGCCCGGCTCGGTGAAAGGGGACTGCTGGCTGATAGAGGGGGATAAAGGTTACGTCTGGCTGGCTATCTGCAGTCAGAACCAGCCTCCGTACGAGACCATCCCCCAGCACATCAACAGCACGGTCAGTATGAGCCTATCTATCAGTGGACCTCTCACACCACCACAGCCACCTCTATTAAACTGAGTGCATTGTGTGCTGTGATGGTGTCAGCTAAAAAGCACACATCCTTAATTGCGACAGTAACTTCTGCAGAGCTGCAAGAGAATCCAATCATTCATGTGTAGTTATTTCCTGTGGTGATCAAGGCTGTGATTGACAAAGTAATTACAATCTAGCTTAATTTTTAGAAACTCAATGTGTGTATTGTAATTTTTTTTTACAGTTCTAAGGTTGTTTTATGCTAGTGACAATTACAGGAATAATAGTATAATAATTAAAATGTATACATCGGTATAAGAGTTGCTTTTTAGAGATTTATTGGCTACAAAACAAGGATCACCCGGAGCAGTCCACTCTGATCTGTGTCATCTGTATGATCTTCAGTAGACAAACATTTTGTGGCTGCAGTTTATCCTCCAAATGAATCATTGTTTTTTTTAAATATCTGATTCTTTTAGTTAGCCTAACCATCAGCGCTTTGGAGTATAAATGATTACCGTATTTTCTGGACTATAAGCTGCTACTTTTTTCCGATGCTTTGAACCCTGTGGCTTAAACACCCGTGTGGCTCAGTATTGGCAGCACGAAGCTCGTTAGCTTTTTACAAGCTAGCGAGCGCCGTGCAGCTGATACATTTAGCCTCATCACATCAGACCCGGTCAGAGTGGACCACATGAAACTGTTCGAATAAATTCAATAGCGACTTATAGACAGGTGGTCGGTCAGTGGTAGAACGGACGTGTACCAACCGAAGGGTCGGTGGTTTGATTCCCGCTCCTCCTAGTCATTGTCAGTGTTTCCTTGGGCAAGATACTTTACCCACCTTGCCCTGCATGAATGTTGGATGAATGGGTTGGTGGTGGTCGGAGGGGCCGTAGGCACAAATTAGCAGCCACGCCTCAGTCAGTCTGCCCCAGGGCAGCTGTGGCTAGCTTAGCTTACCGCCACCAGTATGAATGGGTGTAAATGAATAATGGTCTCTGTGCGAGCGCTTTGACTCTCTGGACTTCCAGAGAAAAGCGCCATATAAATCCAAACCATTATTATTATTATTATTATTATTATTATTATTAGACAGGTGCACTCAATAGTCCAGAAAATACAGTAATATCTTAATAAGTTTTACTCTCACAGTGTTAGTGCTATGCAGCCTGATTCCCCTCCAAGTGCTAACACTGACGTCTGCTAGATATCTCAAGAGGATGTACAGCTGCTTGGAAACAGGCTATCACACTGTGATTAACTAAATGCAAATTTAAATCAGATGTATAATTGGGGGAAATTACTCATTAGACAGCAAACTTCTAAGTTAGGAGGTGCAATATGCTCTTTGCTGCTGTTTTTGGCCGATAATCTAGATCTTCCTTTTTGGTTGCAATGCATCACCTGAAAGTCGTCTGTTCTCTCCTCCCTCTCAGGTTCATGACCTGAGGCTGAACGAGAACAAAATTAAGGCAGTGCTCTTTACCTCCATGTACCGCTTCACAAACCTCACCGACCTCAATCTAACCAAGAACGAGATCAGCTACATCGAGGATGGAGCCTTCGCTGGACAGGCCAACCTTCAGGTCTGCAACCAAGAACTGAACCGTTTCACGTTGGTCTTTACTTAGAGTCATTTTTATTCTGTCTTCATTTCCTCATTTGTAAATATCAAAATAAAAGTAGCATGACGCTGCTTTATTTCTTCACAGGTGGTTGGAAATTTTGTGTTGCCTTTTTAAAAATAAATCCTATTTAAGAAACGTTCTTGAAAGGTGCATACCCCAAACACACTTATTGTCACATTCGTTTCTACTGAGTTTGATTAAAATATGTTGTATTCAAATGTTGGTTACATATTGCTGTACAAGACTGAGTTTAGCTACATATACGATTAAAGACAGATAACAATTAGCCCGGTTCTGTCATTTATTCATTTGTGTTGTAATATTTAACCTGGCAACTTTCTCTTTTCATCTCAGGTTCTCCAGCTGGGCTACAACAAGCTGACCAACCTGACCGAGGGCATGTTGAGAGGTCTGGGTCGAATGCAGTGCCTCTTCTTGCAACACAACCTCATTGAGGTCATTGCCAACAATGCCTTCTGGGAGTGCCCCAACCTCAGCAGCCTCGACTTATCTTCCAATAAGTTGGCCCGTCTTGACCCTTCTACCTTCACTGTCCTCAGCAGGTTGATGGTGTGTGAACTCGCAGGAAACCCATTTCACTGTGGTTGCGACCTCTACAGCTTTCTCACCTGGTTGGAGGAGTTTAACAACGTCACCCACACCTACGACCGCCTCCAGTGTGAAACCCCTCCAGAAATGACTGGTTATCCGCTCCTGAGCCCAGTGCCTGGACACGGACGAAATGCTCGTTACATTCTGTTATCCATGTGTCGCGATGGAGTGATAATCCCAGGGATGACCTCCCAGATGCCAGATTCAGATGGCTCAGGGATGGACACAGACCAGGGTTTTTACCCCGATCCAACCCCGACATCCACCTCTGACCCCAATTATAACCATCAGATTTCAATGAAACTTCAATTGGTCTCCCTCTACTCTGCTTCTCTACTGGTTGAGATCCCACAACCGTTCACTAAGATGTACATCCTCTCCCAGTACAACCAAACCTATGTTGCAGACATCATGCCCCTTAAAAAGAGGAAGGAGACAGTAACTTTGGACAAGCTGAAACCACACACCAACTACACCTTTTGTGTTGCTTCTGCAAGCAAAGCTCAGCGCTACAACCACACCTGTCTGTCTTTTAGCACACGACCTGTAGGGACAGACGACCACCGGGCCAATCCATCCACCACTACTCACTATATCATGACCATCCTGGGATGTCTGTTTGGCATGGTCATCGTGCTTGGATTTGTTTATTACTGTCTCAGGCGGCGACGCATCCAGGAAGAGAAAGAAAAAGCTATAAGTGTGAAGAAAACTATTCTGGAGATGAGGTAGGAGACCATTTGAAGTGTTTGTTGATGAAGGTCTTAAAGGCCCCATTTCAAGCTTTATTCATGCATCTGGGATGTTGATGCCACAACAGAAATGACAGCTACTATGTGTGTCCTTTGGGTGTAATTGATTCCGCTAAAACAAATTTTGCTATGGGCATCAGTTGTTTTGCTGCATTGCTTTGTTTTGATGTGAATTTCTGAAAAGCCTCATTTATTTTAACTACAAGCAATAACCTAAACAATTTTCCCATAATCTTGATTGAGGTTTGGGGCCATGCTGTTTGTAATCATTTATTTGAGCTTTAATTAAAACAGCAAATATTCTGTCATCCTATGGCATCACTGAGGCAACCTGTTAGAAAAAACTTTAACAAAATAGAGAATGTGGCATCAAATAATGAAACTGGATCTTCTAAACTGCATCTGACTGTCTTCTTTAGGTATGGTCCAGAGGCAGCTGCCGCAGTAGCCAATGATCCAGGCGCCATGCAGCGTCTCCAGGAGCAAGCTCACCACCAGCACCACCATTCAGGAGGAGCAGGAGGCAAGTTGCCCCAGTCTGCCTCGTCCAGCACAGGCATGCTCCATGGATCAGCCAACACCAGTTCTTCACGCCTTTCCACCTTGCCACAGGTGGAAAAAATGGCCACTGCCTTCACTGAGGCAATGGGTGGCAAGGGCAACTACATGGATGTGAGGACGGCAGGAGTGGCAGGGGAAGGCCGGGAAGGAGTGGTGGCAGCTGGAGGAGCAGGGGTCGGAGGGGAGGTAGTTGTGGATATGCGAAGTGGGGCTGAGAATGGGACAGAGGCTGGGGAGGATTCGGATGATGATGGCCGCGGCTCAGCATCAGAGATCTCTACCATCGCCAAGGAGGTGGACAAGGTGAACCAGATCATCAACAACTGCATTGATGCCCTGAAGCTGGATGCCTCTGCTAATGTTGTGACCACAGCTGACAATACCAACTCTGTGTCCTCGTCCCAGCCTCCTTGCATCGCGTCCCTCCCCCGCAACCTCCTGCCCCTTTCTCCAGGCCACCCTGGAGATCAGATCATGGCCTCCTCTCCAAAGGTGCACCCAAAGTCCCACCCTACGCCTCACCCTCAGCCACATCTCCAGCCACATCCTCAGTCACATCCTCAGTCACACCCTCAGCCTCATCCACAGCTACATCAGCAGCCTCATCCACCCTCTATGGCCCCAGTGCCCTTGGTCATGCCCCTGTCTGAGCGGCCTGGCATCAGCGGTGGTGGGTTTCTCTCCCCTCCTTACCGTGACCCACCACCAGCCAATGCAGTGAGGCCCCTTCAGAGGCAGTTAAGCGCTGACACTGCTGTGGTGAAAAACCGCTGTGGTGCCCCCGCAGCAGGATCTGTCAAGAACACAAGAGTGTACAGTGTGGATATCCCTGAGCAGCGCAGCGATCCACCCAAGTACCCGACAGAAAAAAGCAGCCCTGTTGGTTGTGGTGGAGGAGGTGGAAGCGGAGGAGGTGGAGGAGTAGGGGGCTGTAACGGGAATGGGATGGGAAACATAAATGGTGGTGGTGTCAGCTTGAATGGGGGTGGAATGGGGTGTAATAACGGGAGTGGAGGTGGAGGTGTAGTGGTTGGCCCTGGACAGCAGCAGCACCACTTGGAGGTTCAGCCAGACTACCACAGCTCCGAGCACCGCCACTCCTTTCCTGCACTCTACTATGAGGGCGGCAACGAGTCACCCTCACCGGCCCAAAAGGCCTCATTCCTCAAGCCGCTGGGGCGCACCAAGAGGGATGCCACAGCCACCTATTCCCAGCTCTCACCTTCTCGTCACCACAACTACAACTCTGGTTACTCCTCCAGTCCAGAGTACTCATCTGAGAGCACACTGCGGATCTGGGAGCGATTCCGACCTTACAAGAAAAGTCCCAGAGAGGAAGCATCCTATATAGCAGCAGGCCATGCCTTGCGCAAGAAGGTGCAATTTGCCAAGGACGAGGACCTTCATGATATTTTGGACTACTGGAAGGGTGTTTCTGCCCAACAGAAGCTGTGAGCTGAAGAAACAAAGTTCAGTGCCCTAAGGGAGATGGTGAGGTGAACATCAACAGCAGACTTATGAAGGGGATAGGTGTTAATGTAGCAAGACCGATAATGAGGATGAATCAGAGATGACTAGAGACGAGGGCCATTCAGCTGCTGGATCCAGAGTTTAAGGGGTATTGTCTCTGGGAGATTTTTAAAAATTGATTCTCTGACAATTCATTACCATTTTAAGAGGTTGATTCCAAGGTTTTTCACCACAATACAGAGTGATAATTAACAAGATGTTCACCAGGCCGCCTCACACTGGGCACTTTGGTCCTCACAGGCTTCACAGACCTGCTGAATCCCCACTAATGAGCAAAGCAAAGGTGGTGACAAGCAAGTGTCTTCTACCTCATTACTGGCACACTGTAGCTCAGCTATCTCACCAGAAACAGCAGCATTCATGACTTAAGCCGGGTCCATCTTTTTTTTTCCCTAATCCCATCAAACCGTCATTCACAACACAATCATTCCAGTGCACCGCCGGCACCTGCTCTCCTATAGAAAGCATCATTTAGGGCGATAATGAGGGAGCAGGATGAGGAATTAGGTGCGTTTGTTTTAGAATAGCCTGAATGCTCCTCTTTGGGGAAGACATTAAGTGATACTTATCAGGCTAATTGTTCATCCTGGCAATTAGCCAGTCTAAGAGTAGGTTTGGAGGGGAGGGGCGGGGGTGGGGGGGCATGCTTATTGATTTGAAACACCTAACTACATATGTTCACTGGCATTTGGACATGTATGTACAGTTTGTGCATGCTGGTGTGAGCGGTTACATGCGGGTGGCAGAGTAGGAGTAGGGAGTTCAGGCTGAGTCATTTATTATTCTCAGGCTCTCCCATGGTAGCAAAATGCATAACTAATATATAGATAACAACCCAGTAGGGGAGTTGTGTGTACATGTGTGTGTGCTTGTACATGAATGTGCGGTTTTGCTCAGCCTGCCTGCCTGTCTATCTAGATAGTAAACCCTTTCAAGACCTCCAGGCATTTTTGTCCCACAGCCCATTTCTTATTTACAGGTGTAGCATATTTCTTTTGATAAGGGGGGAAGCTATGAGTTGGGAAATTTACATTTCAATAGTGCGAGTCATGCAGAAATTACTTTAGAGCCCGTTATGCAGGTCGGCAAGACAGGTGTTAGCTCCTATATTAAAGAAACCGGTAATCACATTTAGGGAATAGAGGCAGATTGAGAGTAGGTTAGGGGATTGCTGGAGCTGCATCTCATTCTGAACATGCCAGTGTTAAGGAGGAGAGCTGGTGTTTGGTGGATTTTCAGCTGCAGATGTATCAGCTTAAGGCGAGGCTGCACAGAAACTTAAAAAAGAAAAAAGTCAAATGTTCCCTGCACTACACAGTGAAATAAAATGAATGGTAAGCAGAGCGAAGGCCCCAGGGAGATATTCAGCCTCAGACTGGATGACTCTACACTCAGTGTATATGACCCTGTTGTGGTCTGGGTGGGAGCTGGGAGCTTGCTTTGGACCAAAGTGCCCTTAGGAGGTATGATTTTGCTGGTTTCTATTATATTTGCTTTTCTTACCAAAATGGTTAAAAGGGCAAAAAAAATCAAAAAAGAAAGAATCTGCCTTGGTATAAATTGCTTCATTATTATGTAGTGTTAGAGTTTAATATCATGAGTGTTACAATAAAAACAGGTCAAAACAAATAGGAGCAAGGCTTGGTGCTATCACGGACCAAACAACAGACTTCACAGTGTTTTTGCACAAAGCATTCTCACAAACTACAATATGAATGTAAAACAAACACTTCTCATCCCCATGAATTATTTCCATCAACACCCAGCAGTAAGACTGTTAAATATAGGTGTCCTTTAGTTATTTTTCTACCCACGCTTCCTCATCTCGACCTCACGTTCGCCGCTGTGATTCATCTCAATTGAAAAAGGTATAAATTCCCTTTTAAAATGTCAAATTAATGCTTTCCCCATCCATGTTTTCTCCGCTGCCCGCCACCTCTGTCCAACTTAATGGGGTAAATTAATGACTAATTTGCCGAGGTTGATGTTGTACCGTTGTCTGAGGTCAGAAGAGCGTGCTGATATTATTAACTCTGCCAGACTGAGAGGCTGATTGAAATTAATGGCAGCTGCCTTGCTTTGCTCGTCTTTCTTTCTGTCCCTGCCTCCCTCATCAGATGCTTGACCATGCTCCTCCTGTTTGTATTTCCTCTAAGTCTGGCTGACAGAAAAAAAAAAAAGAAGTCAGATTTATGTTGCAGCATGACTGTGCAGGTCAAGGTGAGCTAGCTTGGGCTCTGACCCCCTGGGCATTATTCTTTGTCTGTTGAGTCTGATTGGTCAGCACGTCAGGCCTGGAAGTAATGCATTCCCTTTTGATTTTCCACTGGGTTAACCCTGATATAATCATTTTGACAGGGGTTGAATTCACCCGCTGTGTGAGGTGTGAGTTTGATGGGAAAAATAAAAGTGGAGGGTGGCATTTACTCTTTGACCTATAAAGATATACGCCTGCAGAATGAGCTATATCCAAAAGGTCAGCTACTATGGGAGAAATCTGTTGTGACTAACAGAAGAAGATTATGTTTGTGTGCATTAAGAAAATATCTGACTGGATTTTTTAAAAACACCTTCGTAGGTAAAAAGTAGCAGTGAAAACCCATCTGGTCTGTCACCAGTTGTAACCACAAAGATATTCGATTTCCACTTTTCCCTGCCACTGCATCTCAGACATGTTTCTCCAAATCTGGACAAAAAAAAGCTCGACCCTCGAGGGGAAACACAGAAAATATGTTTTGTGACTTGGGTGAACCGACAACTTAATTATGCTGTAATGAAAAGGTGTCGGCTTTTATTCTCCCAATCTATCCACAGCTTTTGCTTTTGATATTCATTTGTGTTTCATATTGAGTAATGACTTTCCCTCTGACCTTTGGTTGTCATCCGTGGCAGCCAGTCCAATAGACCCACCAGCGCTCACAATGGGATGTCAAAGACGTGTCATTACTTTGCTATCAGATCAATGCAATTTAATTTGGGCGAGTGGGACCACATAAAAAACAGCAGATTCCCTTTGGGCACGCAGTTGGACAGGCTCCATCTTGTTCTATTTTGGCCTTTTGTTCAAATTTCACTGGCAGCTTCCCTCGGTGTCAGGTCCAAGGAATCACCAATCAATTAGCTTTAGATTAGTACCACGGGCTATGCAGTGGTAGAAGCTTTTTAAAAATAATGGCTTCATTTGCAAGAACAGAGAGAATGGAGCTGAGCTTACCTGGCTATAGCCTGAAGGCTCTTTTTTAGATGTAAGGAATAACATTAGCTCAGTTATTCATAAGCACAGCGTGTCCAATTGCCATAATTTACACCTAAGAACATTACTCATTTCTGTCTAACAGCTCAATGTTCTTTTATTTAAATCTATAATTTTCCCTTGCAAACAGGTCCTTCTTGTTTGTGTGAAGGTACCCACTAATATTTCACATCATCCATGGTAGCCAAGCCTTGCTCCTCTTCCCACACTTTCCTAATGTCCACAGTATGTATCCATCTACAGCAGAGATTATTTAGTTGACAGCAAAGGGTTTTGATCATGCTCTATTACACTGAGTGTTGTCTGACTCCGGTCCTCAGGGGCTAGCATCCACATGTTGAGACTGAGGGATGTACTGGTACTGTTCCTCTGGGATTGCCTGTGTGTCTTCTCTCCACTCCGGCCAATTAACTACAACGATGAATCATTGCGAAGAAATCGCTGCCAGTCTTAGGCCTTCAAAAAAAATGTGTCAGGGAAAAATTGAGATAGCAAAACTTGTGGCAGTCTCCGAGGAGTCGAGTCAAACCCCGCTCTGCCCGGAGCTGTGAATCCCAAGAGTACGCTGAAACTGGTGGTCAGGCATGCTGTCGGCTCCGGGCAAAATATAAAAACCCATCCACTAAGATCTTGTTTTCAGGCCCAAGAATTTGAGTTAACGTCAAGGTTGTAGTCATCGTGATTAACGGGTACTCTGGGAGGAGCAGCACTGGTGAATAGTCAAGAAGCTTCTTTAATAATCTGAGAACTAAAAGGATAGCGTCGGTATGCCTCCAACAAATTCATGGGGGTTTTTACACTGTTCCAGACAATATCGCCAGCATCCATGGGGACTCATTGCTACACAAGTTTGGTTTCTCATTTCAGTTTTGTAAGTTTTTGAAGTTCCAGCTTATTGAAAAACACAAATCAATAGTCATGGAAAATGGTGGAACAACCCTGCTGATTGCCTCCCTTTAGAGTTGTAGTTGCTCTCTGTGTGAACCTGTGGCGCTGAAACCGTAGACTCGCAATGGTTCCCTGGGAGTAGCAGTGAGGTCTCTTTACTCCTGTTTAATTAAACTCTTGAATCCATACAATAAGGTCTGCTGTGGAAACACTGACTTTGTTATAACGCTGTAAACATTAAAGTATTGTAGAGATAAAGGCTGGCTTCCCACTTGCAGGAATACACCCAGAAGCATTTCCCTCCCCATCCCCCTAGAGCCCCTTTCTTTCTTACCATTACCAAGTTAATGGACCACGAGAACCGATGCTGTGAATATAACTTCCTGTCACTTCTCCTGGAGTTTAATGTCGGGATAGAAAACGGGAGTCTTGGGACAAAAGTTATACGATTAAGGAGATTCAGTAAGACATCCCAAGAATTTAATCCCTGACCATGCTCGGGCAAATTTATCTCCCCTTACGAAATTGTGCATTCTGCTAAACAGAATAATATATTTATGTTGTAAACATGTAAAATATAATACATTTTTACATCAGGTACATTTCAGAAGCTGCAGTTTGGTGCAACTTGAAGTATTTTTGTGCTAAAGTGTGACAGGGTGGGACAGTCCTGCTTTCCACTATAGGGTTGTAAAGAGCCAGGATCAGTTTCCTGCAGCTTCATTCAACACACATGCTGCCACTCATGGAGGAGAGTTTTCAGCTGTTCAAAAGTTTCCTTTATTTCCTCAGATGCAACTGAGTTGATCCCACTGAGTGTTGACTTTGAGTTAAACATGTACACAGAGATTGAAGGGAGTCATGAATCTTGACAAGCAGAGCCAAAGGTCCGGGAGCCTCAGGTCTCCAAGGAGGATCACCTCATCACAAGCACCATCTGAATCTCAATCACACTGATGATGTGATTGAACAGATGTTGCTGGAGGCGGTACTCACACTTGGAGGAAAGACTGCGTGAAGAGCTTTGTTCGCAGCATTTTCCCTTCAAGCACAAGCACAAAATTTTGCCTGGCTAAGTTCCCGGTGGTTGAAGACCCAGCAAGCAGAGCGAGAAATTACAGAGAAGGTTTAATCTGACGAAGCTGAGCGCTCGTATTTTCAATCCAAAAACAGGAAGTGGTGAGAGTTGATGTAAATGACCTTGAGTACAATTCACTACTGGTTGATCTAGTTTAAGAGGTAAACCACTAGAGAGCAGTTACCTGTTATAGTCCTGAGTTACCGTATTTTCCGGACTTCTGACCACTAGTGAATTTATTTGAACAGTTTCATGTGGTCCACTCTGACCGGGTCTGATGTGACGAGGCTAAATGTATCAGCGACACGGAGCTTGCTAGCTTGTAAAAAGCTAACGAGCTTCATACCGCCGATAGTGAGCCACACCGGTGTTTAAGCCGCAGGGTT
This sequence comes from Pseudochromis fuscus, assembly GCA_900323345.1. Lineage (NCBI taxonomy): Eukaryota > Metazoa > Chordata > Actinopteri > Pseudochromidae > Pseudochromis > Pseudochromis fuscus. Next base: position 13,410 of record OOFC01047844.1, read on the forward strand.
CACAGTGTTGGAAAAAAGTAGCGGCTTATAATCCGGAAAATACGGTAATCATTCCCCACCAAACAGTATTCAGTAGTTTTAATATTCTTCTATTAGCTGGGGTTTGTCCAAAAACATTGAACAGCCAAGGAACATACTTTTAGCTTTAGAAAATAATTGATAAATTCATTAGTTTTTCCTGATATTATACCAATGTGAGTAATTATAAACACTTAAGTCTTCTAATACGTGTATCATTTGAAAGAACAATCTGAAATATGTATCCATATCTAAAATTACAATGTATTCTTCATGTTCTTTTCTGTTTTCAAATTAGAGGCAGCAGCTTCACAGCCTTGCCAGAGGTGTGTGCTAATTAAGCAGTATTTTCATTTACATGTGAAGCTCTGGGAAACTGCTGCTTTGGCTCTTTGGCTCTGTTGAAAGATTTTTGTTCCTTTTTTGGAGATGCTCTGTTTGAATCTGAGAGCCAATCAGAACGCAGGGTTTGCTTTGTAGCGTGACGACCCCCAGAGTCGGCCTTGACCCTGGCTACTGTTACTGTCTCTATGGAGGAAACAGGACTGCGGTTTCAAAGCGTACAATGGCGTCTGTCTGCTGTTGAGGTTGAATCGTCGACGTGTTGATTCATTTGTGGGTTGAACCTTGATCCTTTGATCTTTTGACTCAGCGTCAAAACGAATGAGAAAAGACTGTCCGAGGGAGTTTCCCCTCGTGAAACTAACACACAACAAAAGCAGAGGAGTTTCTACCGGTGGCCAACTGTGACAAACACACACTTACACACACACACACACACACACACACACACACACACACACAGAGGGAAGCTAACAAACTGCAGACAGACGGATGGACGGACGGAGAGGAAGACGGACAGACACTGGACGCTCAGATAAAACTGGGAAGGAAGTCTGA